>VDFB02331446.1:0-25400 GCA_007258455.2 Sequoia sempervirens | reverse complement strand
TTTGAACCCTTTAGAACACTTTCAGCTTATCTACTTCAGCTTGGTGGGCGCATTTCAAAGGGTCAGCTCTCAATTTTTTTTCAACTCTAGGCTCAAGGGCGCAAATAGCATGGGGAGCTTTCAGTTTTAGTGCCTTAGTCAAATTTCAAGCCTCTAGCTTGAGGCGCATTTTGACCCCAGAGCTTCTAATTTTCATACTTGGGAGAATTTTTTATGCTTTCTTCCCTCAAGGGCGCATTTGGAGGCATGAGCTTTCATTTTTAACACTTAGAAACTTTTTCCATCTCCTCTCTTGAGCTGGGCGCATATGTGATAGGGTCCTACTTCCAATTTTTGAAACTTAGAAAATTCTCAACCTCCTTCAAGCTGGCAAGGGTGCATATGTGATAGGGAGCTTCAAATTTGCAAAACTTAGAATATTTTCATCAACTCCTCCCTCAAGGGCGCATATGGAGGCATGAGCTTTCATTTTAACTTGCCTTAGAAGTTTTCAAGCTACCTCTTTGCACTTGGGCGCATTTCCCATGGCCTACTCCCATTTTTGCCAATACTTCGAGAATTTTCAAGGCTCTTGCCTTACTAAATTTCCTGCCTCATCCTCAGCTTTTAAAGGCGTTCTTCACTGGCTGGACTTGAAAATTTATCAATTTCAGTGAATTTTATGCTCTTTGCCTGCTTTAGGGTGACTCGATCATGCTAACCCTAATTTGCTATTTTTAGAAAGTTTGTCAATTTTGCACTTCAAGCCAATTTCAAGCTCCAAAAAGGCTGGATTTTGCTTTGTTTCGAATCTCGAGATGTGGTTGAGCTGTCGGGCCCTGATATCTGCATGCACCTGCTATTTTTAGCAACTTACTAAAAATAGCAATTGCTCAGAATGCCTTCAAATTTTTCGTGCCAATTGCCTGAAGGGTATTGATCATGACTGGACGCTGCTTCTGCCTGGCTGTTGTGTTTCGCCCTTGATTTTAGGAAACCCTAATTCTCCTGCACAGGTCTGCTAAAAATAGTAAGTGCTTGATTTTCCATCCTCTGCAACTCCGTTCGCCTTGAAATTTGCGCCATGGGATCCTTGTCAGCTGCTTGACCTGTTCATACTTACGCTTCACACTAACCTGCTATTTTTGGCATGCTTCTGGGGGTGGCTTACTATTTATAGTAACTGCTTACTTCTGAGACTTCCACAACTCCGTTTGACCTGAAATTCGAATGACGTGCTCCTCACCACGTGACCTGCCTGTTGACGCCGACGCATGTGGCTGACTTTCTATTTTTAGCCTGTTTCTGAAATGACTTACTATAAATAGTAAGTACTCTGTTCGCCTTCAAATTTTGCCAGCAGATAGCTTGAGAGATGCTGATCGTGGTGGTATACACCAGTTTTCGAAAATTCTGACTTGTTACGCCTCTTTTTGGGTCCTGAAGCTGGAAACCCTAATTGGTCTTGCATGCATATCAAACGATCTCCGTTTGTCCTCGTTTTTTTTGCATTGCGATCAACTCGTGATTCTGAAGAGCTGGGAGGCGGTTGTCGGGATGCATCTGTTAAAAATAGCAAGTTCCTGAAGGAGTGATTATCTCGCTTTGCATGTCATATCATCGCGAAGCTCTCGAAAAACCCATAAGGAATATCCAGACATGCAAAGAAAATCTCTGCATTTAAGCCCTAAAAATAGCCTCCGAAGGCTGAATTCTGAAAGTCGTTATCTCGCTTTGCATGTCACACCACCACGAAGGTCTTGAAAAAACCATAAGGAATATCCAGACATGCGTCGAAAAACTCTGCATATAGACCCTGAAATCTGTTCTGGAAGCTGAACTGCTAAAAATAGTAAGTTGTCCGTTTCAGCTCAAAGTTTGCGCACGAGCAGCTTGACGTGCTCTGGACGCAGTGTGACTATCGGAATTTCAAGAATGCTAAGAGAACACCTGTAATTGCACACTTACTAAAAATAGTAAGTACTCGGAATTAGATGAAATTTTAGTGGAAACCTGCTGGAAACACACTAACAACAATGTTAGTCTCAAATTTCATGTTATTCTCATTTGACTTCAAGTTGGTTGGAAAGATGGAAACCCTAATTTTCAGACTTGGCCAAAAATTCACGTTAAGGTTCAACGGCGGGCCCATCCCGAAAAGACAGACAGTAGAAAAGAGAGACAACAACAAAACGACCGAAAAGCAAAGCCAAAATTAGGGGGTCCCCATTTGCAATGGGGCGATGTGTGAAAAAGGTCACAACACTAATCTTGTGGCCCAAGTATAAGATCTCGGTCATTCCAAACTTGCATTTTGACATCTTGGCATAGAATGAGTTCTTTTCAAGGATGTCAAGCACCTCCTCTATATGCTTCAAATGTTCTTCCCACATTTTACTGTAGATCAAGATATCATCAAAAAAGACCAACACAAATTTCTTCAACTGAAGAATGAATACTTGATTCATGCACGACTGGAATGTAGCGGGGGCATTGGTTAACCCAAACGGCATGACCAAGAACTCATAATGGCCATAATGGCATCTGAAGGCTGTCTTATGCACATCCTCATCCATGACTCTAATATGATGGTAGCTTGAATGCAGATCAATCTTGGAGAAGTACACTGCTCCATGTAACTTGTCTATCAATTCATCGATCTTGGGGATAGGATAGTGGTTCTTAATTGTCTTCTTGTTGAGAGCCCTATAATTGATGCACATCCTGAGCGTTCCATCCTTCTTTTTGACCAACACCACCGATGAAGCAAAAGGGCTTGAACTCGGCCGAATAAACCCCATATCCAATAACTCCTTAATGGCCTTCTCGATCTCTTCTTTGTATATTTGCGGATGACGATAAGGAGTGTTGATGTGTTTTTCGTGACCGCACCAACGCAGAATAAAGTCGCCAACGGCTACCCTATTCTCTCTTGATCAAAGTATCCAGCATGCTAAGATTGCAAGAAAGTTCATGCATTCAACTCCAAGGTTCTTTCAATGCGAATAGGCTCAGTTGGCTCGATGTGATTTGCTGGTATTTCAAGGGGACTTACGGAATTGTTCGGCTACGGAGAAAGGAATTCAAATGCTCGAAAGATTTGTCTATGAAGCCCGGGTTTCCTAAACTAACCAGAAAGTACTGAATTGAAATGGTGCAAGGTTAAGAGAGTCTAAATCTATTCTAAGGCGTGGGACATGGCAATCAATTCTCACAAGCTTCAACCAGGCTCTGCTTTGCCTCGCTTCGGACAGCCTCCACAGAACCGGTGCAATCTTCAGAGGAGTAGCTCAAGGTGTTCAAATCACAACTTAGCATGAAAATACCATCACAACGATGCATATAAACATACAAATCATGATCGAAGTTAGGTGCATGATATTCCAGTTGACTCTGTCAATAAGGCGAGATTCACCATCAACAACACACTATGGTATGGATAGACTAAGTTTGCTTCCAACAAGTTAATTACATTCCATACAATTACTATCTATCAGTTGTATGAAATGAAACTTATTCTGTTTTATCACTACTGAAGGACTAAGAAACCTTGCTAGCTACTCACAAATAAAAAGACTAAATTCATCTAATAATGAAAATTCTTTTATTGGGAGAGTATTCACAAAACACTTACAAAGTTTCAAACCTTTCCTTCTTCTTCAACCACTCTATCAATCTATACTAAGTTTCACTTCTAGAATTTGTCTCTATTCTAACTTTCTACTCTAATTCTGTAATGCCCTCATGAATGTACAAAATGTGAAGGGGACTCTTTATAGTCGGCCAAGTCCAATTACTGCTCAGACAGCTAATCGACCTGAGTGACTGCCATCACAGCCCTAAACAAGATTTTTCCTAAAACCACCAAGAGGAGTGGGTAATAAATGAGCTATTAATGGCCATTCATCTTCTCTAGAAGATTCCCGTTTGTAGACGCGTTCACACTGTTCCAGATCTCCTTCTTGACGTTGTTTTTCAACTTCTTCTTTGTTACTTGAGCCGGGTACACACGAAGTCTCAACACTTAGCCACTTTTTGCAATTTTTCTTCCTTCGAGGTTGAGATGTCATCTTGAATTACTTGCTTCATCACTTTAAGTCACCACCGCTTGGTCTTGATGTTCCTCCTGCAAAACAAGCAAGGAGAAGAGTATTAGAACACTTCATAATATAAATTCAACTTACTTACCAGGATTCTCACGCTCTAATTTCCAAGTGTTCATCGCCTTCACTAGCCAACTTTGCGTTCAATCCTTCATGCCTTAGCCAAATTTTCAACCCATCTTCCTCAAGGGCGCATCATCTTTGAGAAATTCATTTCACTAACTGGAGCTTTGATACCCAATTTCGTTCACCTCTGACTCTGGAAGATTGGTCCCACGAAGAATTCAATCAAATTCACCTAGGCAATTGACTTAAAACTCATCCGCTGAGGCATATTTTTATCTTGAAAACACATTTTCTTCACATTTTCCTTAGAAAATTTTCAAATTTCCCTTAGGAAAACTCATCAACCTGGTGCCCATCAAAAATCTTCACCTCAGAATTCCTGGCAAGCTGTGGAAGACTTTGAAATCCATTCCTCATCGCGGACGTCCAATACCCAGAAGAAAATTTCCCCCAGAAAGCATCGAATTCATGTGTATCCAAACGAAGGGGTACATTTAATTTTTGAATTTTCAAACCTTAGAAAAATATTTCTCAATCAAATTTATCCTCATTCTTCATCTCTGGGAAAATTTTCCTTGCTCGGCCTTGAAAATTTTAACAATTTCATGAAGCTGGCACCTTCTGGCATATTTCACAGCCAATTCCTTCTTGCCTCAGAAAACTTTATCCCTTCAAGTCTAGGCGCAAATAGAGGGTCACACTTCAAGCTTCACATACTTAGAATATTTTTATCTTTCCACAAGTCAAAGGCGCATTCCAGGGGTTGAGGTTCAAATTTTTCCATACTTAGCATATTTCCTAGCTCAACGCCTTGGAATTTCCACTTGCCTTCTAATACCTTGAGGGCGCATATGGCTAGGCAAGCTTCTAGTTTTCATAACTTAGAAAATTTCAAGGACTTCCCTCCTTTGTTGGGCGCATTTTAAAGGGTGCACTTCAAATTTAAAACACTTAGAAATTTTTTCAAGTTCTTCTTCTCTTTCCAGGCACATATGGAGGGGTCTTCTCCCAATTTTGCAACACTTAGAACACTTTTAGCTAGCATACTACCTTGGCAAGGTGGGGCGCATTTCACCCCCTATACTTTCATTTTCAACCACTTAGAAAATTTTCCATCTCTTCCTTGAAGCTGGGGTGCAAATGAGAGGGGCTACTTTCAATTTGTAACACTTAGAAATTTTACCCGACTTCCATTTGGCAAGGGCGCATTTAAGGTGTCCAACTTCAAGCTTAAATGCCTTAGAAAATTTTCAATCACCTTCTCTTCTCCTTGGGCGCAAATGGAGGGATGAACTTCAAATTTCACAGAGTTAGAAACTTTTTCAAATTTTTATGCAAGGTGAGGCGCATTTGAGGCCCTCTGCTTTTAATTTTCCACACTTAGGCAAATTTCATGGAGCCTCTCATGAGTCAAGGTGCATTAAGGGGTGCCTCCTTCAAGTTTTGGTGCCTTAGAAAAAAAAATTTCCCCCATGCTTCTAACTTAGGCGCATTTACTAGGGTCACCTTCCACTTTCCAAGACTTAGAAAATTTTACTTGCTTCCATCCTCTTCAAGGGCGCATTTTGGAGGTTGTGCTTTCACTTTTCATACTTAGAATATTTTTCAAGCTCTTCAAGCTTGAGGGCGCAAATGGCAGGGTCTGCTTTCAATTTTGACACTTAGAAACTTTTTCCATCTCCTCTCTTGAGCTGGGCGCATTTAGCCCCTCATGCTTTTAATTTTCAACACTTAGTGAATTTTTACTCCAACTTCAAGTTCAAGGGCGCGCTTCACCATGGAGCTTTCAACTTTCCAGACTTAGAGAAAAATTCAAACCACCTTCTCAAGCTAGGGTGCATTTAGGACCCCCTACTTCCAATTTTTGATACTTAGAAAATTTTGAAGCTCCACATGCAAGTTTAGGCGCATTTTGGGGCTTGAGCTTCAAATTTTTAATGCCTTACTAAATTTCCTGCCTCATCTTCAGCTTTTAAAGGCGTTCTTCACTGGCTGGACTTGAAAATTTATCAATTTCAGTGAATTTTATGCTCTTTGCCTGATTTAGGGCAACTTGATCACGCTAATAACCCTAATTTGCTATTTTTAGAAAGTTCTTCAACTTTACACTTCAAGCTAATTTCAAGCTCCAAAAAGGCTGGATTTTGCTTTGTTTCGAATCTCGAGATGTGGTTGAGCTGTCGGGCCCTGATATCTGCGTGCACCTACTATTTTTAGAAACTTACTAAAAATAGCAATTGCTCAGAATGTCTTCAAATTTTGCGTGCCGATTGCCTGAAGGGTATTGATCGTGACTGGACGTTGCTTCTGCCTGGCTGTCGTGTTTCGCCCTTGATTTTAGGAAACCCTAATTCTTCTGCACAGGCCTGCTAAAAATAGTAAGTGCTTGATTTTCCATCCTTCAGAATCTGCTCATTTCTTGAAATTAAGGCCATGATCCTTTGTCACTTTGGACTGTTTTATACCGACGCCTACGTCAACGCCAGCTATTTTTTGCATGTTTTGGGGTATTACTGGCTTATAGTAAATCATTGGCTTCGACTCTAAATTCGCTTTGACCCGAATTCAAATAACGCTCTCACTATACGTGATTCTCCGCTTGACGCCAGATGCGTCGATTGTTGGTTTTAGCTCTGTTTTCAAAATGACGACTATAAATAGTAAGTGTCTGCTTGTCTCTAACAAATTTACCAAAGACAGTTGTATGGATGTCACATCAAGGTGGCTTTACTGGTTTTCTGTGGTCTAACTTTACCCTCTTTCGTGTCCTGTTGGTTCCAATTTTGTTCTCAAGGTTGGTAGATGAGCACAAATGATTCCCAGTTGTCTTTGTTTCATAATAGATCAGTCTGGGATTCTAAATGTCAGAGGCTACGGGATGTGACCAGTTAAAATAGTAAGTTCCTAAAGGAGGATTATCCTGTCACATCATTTCAAGCTCTCAAACCTATAAGGGAATATGCATGCAAAGAAACCCCATAAAACCTCGTAAAATAGCCCCGGAAGACTGAATTCTGAGAGTCGTTATCTCGCTTTGCATGTCACACCATCACAAAGGTCTCGAAAAACCCAGAAGGAATATCCAGACATGCGTTGAAAAACTCTTCATCTAAGCCCTGAAATCTGCTCTGGAAGCTGAACTGCTAAAAATAGCAAGTTGCCCGTTTTAGCTCAAATTTTGCATGCGAGTAACTTGACATGTTCTGAATGCAGTGTGACGATTGAAACTTCAAAAGTGCTGACGGAATGCCCAGAATTACACACTTACTAAAAATAGTAAGTTGTCAGAATCTGATGAAATTTTAGTGAAAGCCTGCTAGAAGCACACTGACAATAGTGTTAGTCTTTATTTTCAATTTAGTTACCTCACTTGACCTCAAATTGGCCGGAAAGATGGAAACCCCAATTTTTAGACTCAAACAAAAATTTCTCACGTTAAGGTTCAAACTATATCTCTGAAGATGCATAGGAAAAGAGATAACGACAAACGTAATCTAAAAGCAAAGCCTGTGTTTTAAATGTCCCATTTGGGCTATGGGGCAAGGTCATGAAACAAGGAGTGATCACCGGTTTAGCTCCTTCTTCAAGTTCTATCACGTCCTGAAATCCCCTATCTAGTGGCAATCCTGATGGAATCTCACGAAACACTTTGCACTTCTTGTTCAAGATGGCCTGAATGTCTATAGGAAAAGTTATGTCTTCCTTTGGTGGATTGGTATCTATGATCAAGCATTCTACTGCCCATGCCACTTGTTCCCTACGAAATGATCGTTCCATCTTCTTGGGTGAGACCACCATGGGAGCATTCCTGGAGAGGCCTTTGAGGACAACCTCTTTGCCATTATGTTTGAACTTCAGCTCCATAGTTTGGTAATTGGTTGTGTATTCTCCCAATGAATGAAGCCACTGCACTCCTAAGACCATAACTATGTCACCGATATCAACCACATAGAAATCTTCTTTCATCTTGTGTCCGCCCAATATCATCTCCATTTGTTAGATCCATTTAGTACAAGGGAGGATGTTCCCTCTAGCTGCCACTACATCAAACCCTTCAAAGTCCTCTGCTTCCAAACGCAACTTGGCCACTGTCCTTTTGTCGATGAAATTATGAGTGGCTCCGCTATCAATCAATACCGTCACCTTTTGTCCTCGAAGAACTCCTCTTACTTTGAGAGAGTGGTATCTTGGTGCCCTTGAAAGTGTTGCAAGGGTACTTCCTATGGGGCCCCCTTCTATACTAAGCTCCTGAAATTCCCCATTAGTGTCTTCTTCGTTAATCTCTTCTTCAGCTTCTGCTTCATCATCGGAGACCACTTCAATGTAGTAGACCTGTCCCCTTCCTTGGCACTTGTGTTGACTATTCCATTTTTCATTGCAATAGTAGCACAAGCCTTTCTTGTGAAGTTCATTCTTTGACATGCCATGAGGCCCTATGGGAGGGGATTTTGGTGGAGGATTGGCCTTAATGAAGGGTTTCTTGGGTTGCCCTGCTGGTGGACTTTTGCCATTAGTCTTCCCTTTCTTGGTGGAATCTTCGAGACTTAAGGCTTTCCAAATAGCCTCCTCTAATGTTGCTGGCTCAAAAGCTCTTACTAGCCCACAATATGAATCTAATAGGCCTTCAATAAAAAAGAACATGAGCCTCTTGTCTGAAACATCAGATACCATTACTGCAAGTCTTTGAAATTTTGAGACATAATCTTCCATGGTGCCTGTTTGCTTGAGTCTTGTCAACTCCTGGAAGTATGCTTCAGGATCTTTCCTATTGAATTCTTCTGTCAATTTATGTGTGAACTCAGCATAAGTGGAAATCAGTCCAAATCCTTGAGTCACAATGCCATGATGCCACAACTCGTGAGCTAAACCTTCTAGGTGTAGGATGGCAAACTTGATGGCTTCTTTTTCAGTCATGGGGTTGAGCAAAAAATAAGTGCCCATCTTCTGTATCCATGATTGAGCAGTCATGTTTCCCGAACCATCAAAGGTTGGAAGTGTCAGCTTACTCACCCTATGTTGTAGATCCTTGTTGGGGTGATAAGTAACTTGGCTTCCCTTAGACCCATTCTTGATGTTGTGAAATTGGATGAATGGAAGTTGTTGCCTTATCTCATGATCAATCTGCATATATGCTTCCATGCTGGCGTTGATGTCTCCTTCCACTAGATTTTGTTCATCACTTCCATGATTCATCCCATGCTTGGGTGGGAATGCGGGTTGTGTAGGTCGCCAACCTTTATTGCTTTGATTTTCAGATCCGAGATTATTGGACTGGTTGCCTTCTTGTCCATTGTTTGAGACTGATCTTCCGTTGTTATTCAAGGATTGCATCACCATTAATATCATCAAATTTGTTTGTTCCTGCTGCTTGGCCATTTGCTCCTGCATATTGGCCATCCTTTTTAAGAAGGCTTCGAACTGGTCATCCTTATCTCCCATCTTCTTACCTCTGTCTCCTATTCCAAAGGATTCACTTGTTGCTTTCCTCTTTTCCCTTTCAATGGCACGCTAATCTCTTAGACTCATGCAAAAACCTCAAGCTGGTAGGGTTGGAGGCTCTGATACCACTGTAAGAGGCTGGACACAGATAATTATAGAATATGCAGTCCCAATGGCAAACACACGATTTCCATATTTAAAACTCACCAATGCAATCAGTCTTTTAGAATAAATGATGATACCACAATATTCACTCACAGATTATATGCCAAAGAAATCGGAGTAATCGAATTGAATTCAAATCATTGAATGGTTACATTCTCTAGTCTCTTTGCAAAAGCATACCAGATCTAGGCGACTTTAGACAAGCTCTGCCCAAGGTGGTGTCACTTGATATACTCAATGCGTGAGAGCTGATGCTTGGTGCATGTCGATGCTACCTTCTCCTTAGTCCCGATGCTCTTGTAGCAATGAACTGTGCTAGATGCGAACTCCCATATGAGGCACTCCTTATGTATTTGTTTCGTGCTGTGTGAGAGCGCTTATGAATTAACGCGTCTATGCCCCACATTGGGTTGCACTTCACATCATGCTCCTGAGTTGGAATTACGAGCTTGTAGGATGTTGCTGGCTAGAGCCAGGGGCTCTGCTTGGACGGCGAGTGAAATCGCGCCTCTTCAAAGATGTCACAACCTGAAACGTTCACCAGTCAACACTATAAGAATTCGCTGGAGATATGTAAGTAAACTCTACACGAAATTGCTCAGTGAGGCTACACACCTGAGTGAATGAGTTCGAGTAGCTATGCTCTCAAAACTCCAGACGGGATTCAATTCCAATTTCGTGATGATCTCAAATGCCAACAGGAACTCCTATAAATACTTATTCATATGCCACCTCAATGAGGTCGGCCTCAACAAAACACAATAAAAAAGTAAATTTAAAATGCTAGTGGCGCCAACTTTACAAAAGCAAGTCGGCTAGACATAAAATATTATTTATTTATTATTTAGTGTTTAGAAACACTAGTTGAAAAATCATGTCAGTTGGGCTTAGATATGATCCGGGACATGACATTTTTTAATTGGTAAGTTACAACCTCTAATACTTCTATGATTAGTTTTATTGTTTTCTACTTGGGTGAACTTAACATGAATCCTGCATTTAACTAGTGTTATATATATAAGGAATTCTGGTCTACAAGTCTAACATATGCTTTATCATGGTGATGGATCTGTTAGGGAGATGTCAAACATAGATTTTCAAAATTTCTCACCCATTTGTTTCTAAAAACACGATCAGATATTTATTGTATTTTAATGTTAGGGTTGTGCAAAGTCCATTACACCACTCTAACACGTGTGTTGATTAGTAAAATTATGGGGGTTATAAATCTGTAATTTGAGTGCAAGGAAGCCTATTATGGGCTAGCCTCATGTAATAATCTTCTTCTTTGCTTAATGTTATGTCATATTCCCTCCATTCTGACATTAATGTCAAGCATGTAAATTTACTGATTGCTTGAAATGTGTAATTAACTGTAGTTGTTGTTATGCAAATACAGAATAATGTTGATAATAAACGAGCAGAAGATGTGAAAGGAAGGCCTCAAGATGAGGATGCATACAAGATTAAAAACTGGAAGCTTGCAGAGGTGTCAAATTCAGCCCCCTGTAGATCTTTCAAATTAACAGATCCAAAATCAACAGGAAAGGCAAGATCTCATCTGCTATTTGCTAGACAAAATTATGAAATTTCTGAATCTCGTTTGCTTGGTGTCTTACACACGTCTACTTTCATTCTTTTTGTTTTACAGATTGTTCAGTTACTCTATACAAATTCAGGTTCTGACGTCCTAGCTTTAGACTCCAATGCTGTTCTTAAGCTATGGAAATGGGCATGTAATGAGTGGAATCCAACCGGGAAGGTGTGGATTCTCAGATGTACACTTTCTTGGACTTATAGTGGAAATTTTTTTGTTTTTAAATTAAAGTAAGCATTTAGTTTGACTGAATATTAGGAAGGTGTGTTACAGGTAACAATAAATGTTCCATCTGAGCTGGTACAGCTAAATAGTGATTCTATGACCAATGACTTAAGGTACAGAAATCCCGGAAAAGCAATCTCATGCATTGCTTTATCAAACAATGATCAATACCTGCTATCTGCTTCTGGTGGAGTAGTGTCCTTAATTAACATGATAACTTTAAAGGTGATTGATATATTCATTTAGAATGAATAGTTTTGTTTATATTTTTATACTTTTGTTTCGCCAATCATGGTCTTGATTTTATATTAATATTTCTCAGACTGCAAAACCTGATAAACTTGCAAACAATTTTAAAATAAGTTAATGATATGGTAGAAATATGTCTTCCAGTTGATGTTCATTCGCAAATTCATGGTTTCTTGGTGATCAACACAAGATGCTTTAGTGCATATGATGCAATTGTTTATGCAGAATCTAGAGACCTTGTTAACCCCTTCCCCAGCAGCAACAGTTTTTGCTTTTTATCCAAAGGATAATAATATCATAGCTTTTGGATTGGAGGACAAAAGTATTCTTATATTCTATCTCAAGCTGAACAAGGTACTATAAATGTCAGTTTTTTTTATTAACTAAATATAGCTTTTCATGATTTCCAATCATGCCCTCTTTCTACAATACTATTGAATACATTTGATTCCAGAAAGTAATGCTGGAGGGACATCAAAAGAAAATCACTGGTCTGGCATTTTCACTAGCTTTGGATCTGCTGATATCAGCTGGAGCTGATGCTCTGGTACAAATTTTAGCTCCTTGAGAGTTACTAAACTAATTTACTTTTCTGGGATTTAAGTAGCGAAAGAAGCTATGTTAATTGAGATCGATATTGTGGTAGCAGCTCTGTGCCTGGAACATAGATGGATGGGAAAAACACAGAGAAAAAATTGTATCTCCGCACAAAGAAGGGTCACCATCACCAGTTGGAATTAGCAAAATACAGTTTCATAAGGATCAGGTTCACTTGCTAGTTGTGCAGGAGAGCCAACTGGCCATTTATGATGCTTCGAGATTGGAACGGGTGTGCAGTGTAAGATTCTATTCTTGTATAAGTCCTGATCATATATATAATGGGCTTTTTTTTGTTAAGACGTAAAATTTGTAAATCTAAAGCTAATAACTTCTTACAACTTTCTGTTGCAGTGGGAACCAAAGGATTCGATGGCTGCACCTATTTCAAATGCTACATACTCATGTGATAGCCACCTAGTGTATACCAGTTTTTGTGATGGTGCAGTTGGTGTATTTGATGCAGATGTCCTCATGCCCTGCTGCCATATCCCTCCTTATGCATTTTTACCATCAGGCATGAGAAGGTAAGGTATCTTGTGTAGGGATGATCTTAGAAGTAAAAGGTACCAAGTGTTATGATATTCTTGAACTGTTAACTTCATCTTAATTAACAGAACTTGTCTTGGTTCCCATTGACAGCAACAATGTCTATCCTCTTGCAATTGCTGCACACCCACTTGAGCCTCACCAGTTTGCTATTGGATTGACTGATGGAGGCATTTATTTGCTTGAGCCTTTGGAATATCAAGGTAAACATATTGTTGGCTCACTGGAGAATGGACCTATTAGTTCAGATCCCTCAATTATTAACCACGGCTCAGAATCACAAAGATAGCATATAAATGCTATGACAAAATACCAAGCAGCTATTGCCAACTTCTGTATCCCACTAATTTGAATATGAGATCAATAATGGAAGCATTTTTGAGGGGCATTCCTTCTGTAAATTAATTTACCATTTAGCATAGGTTCTGTTGTTTCTTCGTTGTAACTTCTAATCATCTATTTTGGCTGAGCAGTTGACAATAGTTTAACCAGCTGTCAATATTTGTAAATGAATTTTGCAATGCTCTGTTATTTACCATAAGAATTTGTTGATGTGTAATATTTGTGAAGGTACGGCAACCTGTGGAATAGTCTGTTCTTCTTGAAAAGGGCTTACCCTACAAGGGTCGGTTATTGTTGATAAGCTGTCAATGCCCTAGTTGAAGAATCTTGAATCTGTTTGGATTACAAGGGGCTACTTTGGAAAAGGGGTTAAGTCATCTTAAAGATTATGCATCCTTTTTTAGATTATTCATTTAAAAGAATAGCAAGAAGCTCAGAATGAGGGTGTTAGGGATAAAGAAGCTTGTTTCTAAGTTGTGTTACATGGGGACGTGTCCCCACTCCTCAAACCCCTATCTCCATCCCCTGAGGCATTTCAAGTATGGTGAGACATCAAGGGACATCCCATGGTCATCCTCCCAACTAAGAATTTTCAGAAATATGTAGGAAATGTCTCCCTATAATTGGGGATGATAGGAAACACATAGGGGATGCCTAGCTGTCCCCAAGGTGGTTAGGTGAGATGTCCCTCAACCATCTTGGGGACAGCCAAGCGGCCCTATGAAAAATAGACACAGTTCAATGTTTTTTTTAAGTACATCTGATAGTTTTTTATTGGGTTTAAAAGGGGCATGTGGTCCCACAAACTCTCCCATACCCTAATATACAAAAGAAGAACTAAAAAATTCAAAACATTTATTCTATTTTATCATTTTATAGCCATTGTTGTTGGAGACATCATTGATCAATATTATTATTTTCCACTTATAGGGATGAGGGTTTGAGGGGTGGGGACACCTCCCCATGTAACTGTTGCAAAGACGGTTGCCATTGCACCAAAAGATCGACCTATTAATGCCCAATACAACTATTAGAGTTAATGAATCCACGTGAGGCAGTTAAGCCATGTCACGAACCCAAGCGCTGTGTTGCACAACACAAGGAGACCAAGGGTGCACACCTTGCAACAATCCCCCCTCGGCACAAGTGAGGGGTTCAAACCTGTGACCCTAGCTTTGATACCAATTGTTTCAAAGACGGTTGCCCTTGCACCAAAAGATTGACTTGTTAATGCCCGATACAACCATCAGAGTTAATGAATCCACGAGAGGTGGTTAAGCCATGTCACAAACCCAAATGTTATGCTACACAACACAAGGAGACCAAGGGTGCACACCTTGCAACAGTAACACAATTTTGGAGAGAACTAAAGCTTTTGAATGAGTGAACTCCAAGCTTCCCTTGCAAAGGTGCAATAAAGGAGTAGATGATGTAATGTCCCCATTTTTGTTCATGTCAGTGATGCTTGTAGTCTTTGGTTTTCATGTCAGTGATGCTGCTTATGATACATGATGCCATACTTTGGGAGCCGTGGAAGTTTTTAATTCATGCATATAAAATGGTTTTCATTTATTAACTCTGCTAGCAAGGTCGACTTTATTCTTAATGCTTAGAACCGCAGTCCATGAAGTTTAAGAAGGCCCCGATAAATATTAATTCTATAGGAAGTTAAGACATTCCACAGTAAAAATGGGAGATTAGTGGGGTGACGTGGAGCTATATTAAGACAAGAATGGTCAGCCTGATATTTTAATGGGACCTTTGTTAATGATATCATCAGCGCAGGAGTATTTATTCACTAATGAGAAGTCCTACAACATCCATAGCAGCTGAGAAGGTGACGTGGCATCGAAGCTGGTCAAGAAAGTCATAAGGTAAATCTGAAGGGAAAACACACTTCTTATTGGGAGCATCAATTTTGTATGTTGGGAAATATATTGCTGATGAAAGTGGGACTGCACAAAATAATCTGTCAACATTTGAGGTCAGCATACTACTAGTTCACTATATATGTAGAAAGGGATTGCGAATTTTTTCTGAGTTGTATTTAATGTTTCAGTTGGTAGAACATGATTTAAATACCTTCATTGAGTCTTGTAAAGATATGTATATTGTTATGAATGTTACATGGAAAACAATCTGTATTCTGTAAACTGTATGTCAACATTTACTTCTTCAGTGAAAAACAATATGAAACAAACTCATAGCAGCTTACCGACCAACTGTTTGACGAAATGCTAATGTAGCCCAGTTAGTGAAATTGAAAAAAAATAGCATGTGAATCAGGGTGGGTTATTTCAGATGATAGGTTGTTTTCTCATGGTTATTATATAGCCAATATATGGAGGGTTGAATCCAATCTCATTTTAAAAGTTTTCAGAAGTGAGAATTGTTGGAACTTGTTGTCATTGATGTCAAATGGAAGATATTAATGAAAGAAAAAACCGTTATAAGCCAAAGTCCATACGTCATTTCATCAAGAGGAAGATTATGGCCGACCTCATCTAGAAAAGATAATATTATATGTTGACTGACATTCATTGTTTTGTTGCCACATTTTAAACAGAAACTAAATTTTAAAAGCAGCGATAAAAATAACAAAAAAAAAGAAGAGTTTATTCTAATCAAAGGCAGCGATTATATGATTATTAGAAGCAACGATTAATAATCATTAAGGAAAGTGCTTAACAATAATATACAACAATCCCATAAAGAAATAAGGAGAGGAGAGATTAAGTCAAAAGCAGTGATCATAATTGGTAAATATGATATGCGGTGATCCATTGTAGGAAGGGAGCGATCTAGTGAAGGCAGCGATTAAGGTTAAGTGAAAGGATGCAAAGGCAACAATTATCTTTGAGGTAGCATTTAAATAAAAGTATAAAGGATTTGTTAACAAAGGTGATAGACTATTTAAAAGGTCATCTCTTTTCAAAAAGGTTAATCTCTTCATAGAGATATGAAGATATAAAAAGTGATTATGGAATATGGAGGTGGTGTGAGAGATAGATGAAGAGTCAATAAGGAAGCAAGTATAGAGCCAATAGGATATATCGTAAAAATGCAAGAAGAGTGTATGAAGAGTATATAGAAGATTATTCAAAGACAAATTTGTAAAGAGGAATAAGAAGAAAAGTATATGAAAGGATGGCATTAAATTTGTAAGAAAGAGATTATGTATAGTATGGTTGTATGAAGGCATTATAAGAGTTTGTCATTCATTGAAGAAGCATAAAGTTTGAGAAGAAGAATAGAGCCGAGTTGTGAAGATTTTGTGAAGATATTATATGTATATCATTTGTTGAAAGAGTGATTTAAGGAGGAATACATTGTCTACATTTGGAGGTTGGTGCCTCATATCGAAGAGATTGGTGTCTTTTATTGAGTTGGTGCTTAGTTGTGGGGATTGGTGTCTCCAATGGGTTGGTGCCTACAAATTCTACAAGTCGGAATTGGTGTCTCTAATGGGTTGGTACTCACAAATTGTATAAGAGGGGATTGGTGTCTCCTATAGGTCGGTGCCTACAAAGATTGTAGAAATCTTTTATATAAAAGCAATATTTTGCCATGGTTTTCTCTCGTAAGGGTTTCCACATAAATTTGGTTTTCTTATTGTGTTTCTAATTGTTAGATCTTGCATGGTTTTCATAGAAATGATGCTATTAGAGTGTCATATTATTAGAGCTTGAGGGGGGAATGAGAGAGTGACAAGTGTCACTCCTTTATTCATGGATCTCAAATTAGGGTTTCCTATTTACTCACATTTGAGAATAAGGGGGAGATTTTGGGAGAGAGCATTCTTTTCTTTGTTTTATATTTTGGAGAACTTTCACTTGTTGATTTTGGGAGAGGTTGTTCTTTTCTTGGCTTGGGAAGGGATTGGAAGATGGAGTTGGAAATTTGAAGATGTTCTCAACTCATCCTCTTCATTATTTGAAGACTTAAAAGAGGTAGGCATCTTGGCTTCTTGATTTATTTGTGCAATGTATCTGAATGAGATTTAAATTTTTTGGGTAATGTTTCATTCTTTAAATTATGTGTTTCTTGTGGTTTATGTTGTGAATGTGGGAAGGGATGCTAATGATACAATCACCCTTATGGGCAAATCATCTCTAGTTTATATGAATGAGAAATATGGGTATTTGTGGATTTTATGTGTTCAAATGATATTGTGTGCTTGTGTCATGATGGGAAAGGGAGAAGGGATGGATGTGTTCATTGTTATTTGGAAGATGTTTCATTATGGTTGCAAATGGAACTGCATGATTTTGTGTGTGTAATTTGGTTCTAAGGGAGATCTCCTAGCTCAGGAGTGACTTATGAGAGGCCAACAGTTGGGAGGTGAGCATTCTATGACCATTGGAAAATTTTGTGTCTTGTGTAGGTATGGGAGAGTTGGAAGAAGCAAGTTAAAATATGGAAATGGCTACTTTCATTTCATTATTGTAAAGTCGTGTGGTAAGTGTAGTAAATATCATTTTAAAAGGGCTCTTGTAACTATGGCATGTGTGTAAAAGTCTTGCATATAGTTTAAATGAAAGTATTTAACTAGGTTATCATTTTACACAATCATTGCAAGAAATAAGTTAATAAATCCTTTTAACACTTAATATGTTGTTACTTTAATTAACCCTATTATTAACTCTATTTAATTATTAAAATTGTACATGGAGGGGGACAATGTCATTAGGACCCTTAACTTTAAGTTGTGATTTAAAGTCACTTTTATAACATTTAAATGTACACTATGAAACTTTATAATTTTTTTTGATTGGTGAATGCTTTTGAACTGGAGCTATGAACCAATGAGGCCATAAATTAGGGGACCACATCCCCGAATCTTGACATGAAAGCCCAGCACGAGCTAAGCCCAGAGGAGTGAAAGACCCGTGTGGGTACGATATAGAAACACTGAATCCACGAGCAATGCACTCCACTGTGGGTCTGGCACGAGTCCACGAGAACTCCCATCCACCCAACGTCTAGCACAGTCAACCTCCTTCCTGGGGACCACCAGCTCCTGAGCACCTCCCTCCATCCTCCATTGTGACACGAAAGCTCAGCATAAGCTGAGCCTAGAGGAGTGAAAGATCCACGTGGGTCCGATACAAAAACACTGAATCCGTGAGCATCACACTCCACCGTGGGTTTGTCACAAGTTCGTGAGAACTCCCGTCCATCCAATGTCTAGCACAATCAACCTCCTTCCTGGGGACCACCAGCTCCTCCTGAGCACCTCCCTCCATCCTCCATCACCTTACACGTACCGACCACCTGTGTACGCAACCTCCAACACATCCATCAAGGTGGGCTCAAACTGGTATACACCGGTTTGGGCCAGGCGAGGAATCGAACCTTGGTTGCACCAATAGTGGTGCAATCACTTCACCACTACACCACAAGGTGATCCCCGAAACTTTATAAATTAATTTAAGTCACTTTTGTGATAATTAAATAAAGTCTTTTAACTTATAGATTATTAAAGTGATACCTTAATAGACTAAAGTAATTTTATTAATTTGAGTTAAAACCCAAGGCCCTCATAAGGTTAACTAGGCCATGATACCTTGTATATATATATATATATATAACCCAAATGTTTTAATCATCCTTATCGTAAATCAAATTAAATAGTTCATATGAGTTCAAGTGAATTAAATCAATTTCACAAATAAGGGTGTGGGAAATGAATGCAATACCATATTTTGAAATTTGTGCCATGGTAAAATAACGTTAAATAAATTATTGTGAGTGAAGTCAAATTTAAGGAATAATTTATTTACGACTTCAATGATTATCAAGCTTATATTAGATGCAGATTAATATAGGGTCAAAAAGTGGGTAATAAATCATATGATGGAAAGGATTACGTGGTTCCTTGATCAATATAGATCCAAATTAATTATTTGTCCTTTACAAATTAAGATTTAAATTATTAGTGAGTTATAAGTGAATAAGTTATGACATAAATTGATGTCCTAACTTCCTTGAAGGGAAATATGTGAATATTTGAATATGTTATGCTAATTGACTAAATCAAGTCCAATGTTGGGATTTTTAATCCTCATTCTGACTCAGTAGATGGTCAACCAATATATGAACAACTTGTAGAAGTTGATAGTCCAACCTCACAGATTCCAATGAACACTTGCAAGCAAATAAGGGGTATGTCTTGGGATCATGGTGCGTAAAGGTAAGCATATTATGGGTATTTGTAGGGTATGTGGTTGATGACTTTTCACCAAAATTAATGAAGCGAAAAAGGGTTTTAGAGATTCTCAGCTTTCCAAAAATAAATTACTTAGTTTAAATTTGAATTTAATAAATAATTATTATTCATTTCTATTAGAATTACGACTAAAAGTCACATTCGATGAGGTGAGTTGAAAAATATAACTTTCAAAAGCGATATCATATTTTTTGAATCGAAACATCGTCACATTCTATGCTTCACATACTATAGGATTAAAAAAAGAAAAATTAAATTTCATGAAGTTTTGACCAAGTTAAAGGTGTCAGACAGAGCCAGTTTTTATATTTTCTAAAGTTGTAATAAAAATTCATAATTAATTATTTAGTGGAAAAATTACAAAAAATATGCATCACATCGGACATGATCCTCTACTTATATATGAAATCTTACGAAAAAATATTGCATCATTTTATTATGGTTAGGGTGGTCGGACAAACACCTACTTATTTTCCCTAAAATTTAGTCTATTTGCGTGAAATTTCAAATTTTCACCAAATAGTTTATTTATTTTTAAATAAACCTGATATTTTTAGAAACTACATTCAATTTTATAAAAATTCTATTCTTACATATTTTTGAAATAATATAGATGCTTATTCAAATGTTATGTCAAGTTGCCCTAACCGATTTTCTAGGTACTTGCCACTTAAGAACTGTTTTTGCATGATGATCTGCACATACCCATAACACATCACCAAAGGAGATCAAGAGACACAAGAATGGTGCTTTTCAAACATGAAGCAAAAATGCATTACCCGAGAAGATAATAATTACAAAGAGATCAATCCTTAAGAAAGAAGATCAAAAAACCTAAAGGTGAGAACCCTAGGAAGAGGAATAAATTAGCACGTGACAAGTGTCAAGATCATAATGAAGACAACATGAGTAATTTAATAATGCATAAATAAAGATTCATAAGTTTAGCTTAAGTGAAATAAAGTAAAGGTGACTTAATTAATTAATCAATATGATTAAATTAATTAAGTAAACAACCTATTACTCTAACACCTCCCCTTAAGATGAACTTAGGGAGAAGCTAAAAAATAAGGACAAAAAGCATGAAAGGAAAGATGGATCCTGACAACAAGGGCAGATGAGGTACCCATGTACAAATGTAAAAGATCTCTTACAATAGGAGAAAAGGAGAAAACCTCATGGGAAAAACTCCTCTCCAAAAGAGAGAAATACAAGTGAAGGTCTAAGAAGCCTCCAAATAAGAGTGAAGGACGAAGAAGCCTCAAAGCAAGAAGAAATTGTCCCAAAAGATAGGAACAAAGGATGAACATGGAAAACACCACTGAAACATGAAGAAGCTGCAAGCATTGTCGTAGAATGACTATTGAAATGCTGAAAGAAGGAATGCAAGAGTGTCCATATGGGAAGTGCTTCATCTCACTGAAATGCATGGGTAACCAGCTGCTGCATCCGCTTAGTACATAGTTACAAATACTGTATACATAGCTCACTCCAACGCGAAAACCAAAGAAGCATTAACTTCAACAGTAGAAACCCCCCCATAATGCTGACAAGGGAGAGGTATGATAGGTACATTGAAACTGAATGCCTGAAAATAGTGCATGAAGAGGAACCAAGAACATCTAAAGGTGCAATCATGAAAGTACAAACAAATAGAAAGGATGTGAAAACAAGTCACATACACATGAGAAAAGTATGAAGGAATTTACAAAGGAAAACATCAACCCCCATGGCACTTTATGTCATAGTGCGAGTACAACAAGACACAAAGTGATGTGCAAGAATCCCAATACTACACATACAAAGTTGAGACACTTTATTTCAGTGTGTTTACAGATGATAAATACATGCAAAGTGAGACCATAAGGTCCAAAAATGACTACAACTAAGAAGGATTTATGGAAAAAACCAAAAATAAAATCTGGAAACCACCTACAACACTATGAAGAGATCGAAACAAGTTTTTCGATGATATCTCATTTTCCCATTTTCGACATTGTATGCAAAAGTTACGCCAAAAACATTGAAGGCAACCTTACAAAAGAAGATTTGACTTTGACTGGAAATAACATGGACCTAAGAAAAAATCTCCAAAAACTACCTACACCACTAGAAAGTACTCTGAATCCTCTTTCCGACGATATCTCGTTTGCCCAATTTCGACACTATGGGAAAAAGTTATGGCCTTTGGTAGAAAAAATACACTAAATAGCAAAAAACACAATCTACAACATTAAATTTGACAGCCAAACGATCATCACAACAAAACTGTGAGCCTAAATTTGACAGCCAAATGGCCGTTGATGCATTTGTACAATTGGACTTATTTTAAAAAATTGTTTAAAAAAAAAAACAATAAAAAAAATCATGAATAATTTTTTATAAATTAATAAAAAAATAGTGAATAATTGGAGATCAAGAGACACAAGAATGGTGCTTTGCAAACATGAAGCAAAAATGCATTACCTAAGAAGATAATAATTACAAAGAGATTAATCCCTAAGAAAGGAGATCAAAAAACCTAAAGGTGAGAACCCTAGGAAGAGAAATAAATTAGCATGTGACAAGTGTCAAGATCATAATGAAGACAACATGAGTAATTTAATAATGCATAAATAAAGATTCATAAGTTTAGCTTAAGTGAAATAAAGTAAAGGTGACTTAATTAATTAATCAATATGATTAAATTAATTAAGTAAACAACCTATTACTCTAACACAACTAGAACCTAAGGTGTTCATAAAAGCAATTAATAATTTGATAACCCTTGGTCTTAGGCATTAAGCCTATAAACTTACATTGGTTAAATCAAATCTCAAGTATTAGAGTTATTCCTAGAACGTTAGGAGAAGATGTGGTCACAAGAAACCCTAGCCACGGTTGCATGGTGAATCCCTTAAAATTTAACTTTTGTACTTATGATGAGATGTCACAACATAGAGTTGTATAACTAAAACCTTGGTTAAGTCTCCTAAGAAAGTTGATGCACCTACACTTGGGTGGTGAATTAGTATTTAATGTTAAAAAAATGTCGAGGTTTCTTAGTGAAAATTTTGGCACTACATAATCCCTTGCATAATTTTTAAGCATTCTAGTGATAGAGAAACTAGATGTTATCAAAGAAGAATAAGAAAATAGAGCCACTCTTCAAAGAATAAAAAAATAGAAATTATTACTCAAAAACTATGTTAGAGAGAGTATTATGGTAGAAAATGAAAAGAAAAATAATGCGGGAGAGAGCCTTGAGGCTGAAGTAGAAGAAGTTTGATATGATATTGGACTTATTGGCACAAATGATTCACATGATAGACAATAACATGAATGTGTTGAGATAGAAAAATGGTGAAGGAAGAATTTATGGGGTGAACAATCTTAATGTCACTCCTACCAACATCCAAAGGACTATTCTTGTTTAATCTATTAGACCATCAACATGCCTCCTTCATAGAGAGGAAGAAGTTCCTACATTTAAAGCTCAAAGTTCAATTATTAATGACATTACAAATATGAAGAAGTCAAGTAAGAATAGTCCTAGACTTGAAACTAGACCTCAAGCTTTTTAGTGAGATGTACAATATGCCCTAAGGAAGTTGACATTTTCAACCTACGATGGATCCAACAATGCACTTATTGTGCATGTGTATAGAAGCTAGACATGTACTTGGCCCTTAAGCCTATGACTAAAGATGAGGCTATCAAGTTTGTTACCTTGCATCTAGAGGGTACTACACATGAATTTGGTACCATGGATTGATCACATTAGGCCATGACACCATCAAATCGTATAATGAGTTCTACATGATGTTTATTGATAGGTTTGATTAGAAGGATCTTAAGATACATTTCATGGAATTGGATCATCTCAAACAATATCTTTTAGTGGAGAATTATGTGATAAAATTTTGGAAGCTATCTATGATGGTATCTAATATCATAGAGAGGAGGATGATTATGCTCTTTATTGAGGAATTAATCGAGTCTCGCAAAGGATTGGTCAAAGCCTTTGAACCACCTTCCTTACAAGATGCAATCAAGAGGATCTTGATACTTGAGACTTCTATGCCAAGGAATAGGTTTCAGAAAAAGAGTATCCCTGTGAAGAAGTCCTTTCATAAGAAGTTACATCATCCCAAGAACTACCCATCAATAAAAAGCATAGAGGGGGGAAATGATTTTAGAATAAAGAAGCTATGTTTTTCTTGCAAAGAACCTCGGTCATTGAGACATAGGTTTCTTGGGAAGGGACAAGTACACTACATTGAGGTAGATTGTGAAGATGAATTGGGGGTGAAAAACATGAACCATAAAATGAAGAAGGAGAAACTAAATTGGAGACTGTAGAAGAAGATAATCCAAAGGATGATGAAGAGAGATTAGGAAGCACCTTGCTAAGATCTTTAATACAACAAGGTATAATCCTTTTCAAATTTTTGGGATTTTGAGGGAATAAAGAATCATTTTCCTCTTTGAAATTGGTGTTACTCATTATTTGATAGATGAAGGGTTAGTGGCAAAACAAGGTCTCAAAATAGAAGGATTTGGAGGTTTTAAAGTAATGGTCACCAACAAATTTTCTATCTAGTGCACCAAAATAATCTCTTAATTAAACATTACCCTAGGAGGCTATAATATGAAGGATGAATTCTATGTGGTTAGTATAGGAGACATAAATTTGTTTTGAATATTTTTTGGTTATATTGTTTGGAAAAAAATTGAAAAAACCTCCAAACCATGTAACTAAAGCTTTAATTTGAAGGAAAGGAAGTGGTACTTCATGGAATTATTAATAGAGTACCAAGGATTGTATCTACAAAAAGAATGGAGATAATTTTTAGTCATGGACATGTAGATTGGGTAGTGTAGTGCTTATTGTAGACATAGATTATTTCGTTGGTAGCCAATTTGTAGTTAAGACAAATCATAGGATGGGTGCAGAAAGATGGGGGCCCAAAAAGTGGCAAATTCACTTTTCATCCCAAAATAGTGAAAACATGAGCATGTTTTACTAAAACATGCTTGTGTTATGGGTTGGTAATGACCGAGCCTAGGCTTGGTCATTACTAAGCCAAAACTTGAGTGTGTTATAAAGCGAGCATGTTATAACACGCTCGCGTTATGGTTTGAACTTCAAAAAATTTGTTTTTTTTTTATTTCAAAAAATGTACCTTTTTTGAATTCAAAAAAACATTACCATAACGCGAGTGCGTTATAATGTGCTCGCATTTTGGTCTACATTGAATTTTTTTCTTCTCTTTCTTGTTATCTTTCAAGGAAACTATATACATGAAATAAACATTTAAGTATAAGTTGACATCATGTATATAGTTTTAGGATGTTTGAGAGTGGTTTTAGATCTCTAGGAGTTATAATTCAAATTCTAGTTTTTGGAAGATCTTACAATTTTTTAGATAGCCAAATTTTAGTAATTAGCATGTCAAATTTCAGTAATCAGGAGATCAAATTTTAGTAATCAACAAGTTGTATCATCTTTTTTTCTCTCTTACTCATTTTTTATCCCTTATGCTCTAGACCTCTCTCTCACACTCTCTCCTTCCCTCTATAATTATATCTATCTAACCTCTCTCCCCCTCCATCCCTCCCTCCTTTCCTCCTTTCCTCCTTCCCTCTCTAATTTTCTCTATCTCTACCTCTCTCTATCTTCCTTCCTCCCACTCACCTTCCCTCTCTACTTCACTCTATTTAACCTGTCCCTCTCTACCTATCTATCTCCCTCCCTCCTCTCTCTCTCTCAATCTCTCCACCTTCCTCCTTTCCTCTCTCTCTCTCTCTCTCCCTTCATCCCAACCACCTTCCCTCTCTACTTCTCTCTATGTAACCTATCCCTTTGTACCTATCTCTC
>VDFB02331445.1:0-11599 GCA_007258455.2 Sequoia sempervirens | reverse complement strand
TTGTGATGTCCCTCTAGCTAGATATTACTTTAGTCTAGTCAGCCGCTTAGCCTATTATTCACCCTTGTGTGCCATTACGCATGATAGGTCAGTTTGGACATAGGAGGTTTGGGTTGTTCAGTGTTTTTGGCTTTCTCAGAGTTCAGTGGTTGGTTTGAGCTTAGAGAGTTTGATTTAGGCTTCATTTGAGTGATTCTTGCTATTTTTAGCATGTCTTTTCAGGGACTTGGGAAATAATTTCTTGGACTCCAGTTTCAGACGGTTTGGCCAGATTCTCAATATTGAGAGAGTTATGATTATTTGAGTGAATTCCAACATGTTTAATGATTAATGATTAAATATAAAGTTAAATTGACTTTATATTTAAATCACTTAAGTGATGGGTTTATAACACATCGAATGGGGCCAATTGAGTATTTTATTTTGGAGGAGAATTATTAAAAGCTTTCCCTAAGTTTAATTCAATTAAATGTTAATGATTTTATTTAATGTTATTTCATTAAAAAAATCGCAGCCTTGAAGAGGAATTTCGATTAGGGTTTTGGAGGCATATATTTGCTTGAGAAATGAAGAATGAGGTATCCATTGTTATTGCTATCATTTTGAAAACAGGTTTTTGTGCTCTGAGAAGGGTTTCAGCCATTGCCATTGAAGAACGTAGTTTCTTCTGTGAGTCTCCATTTGAACTGGTGAAATATCCATCGAATTTGGTATCTAGAGAGTTTCATACAGAGACTCTGATTTGTGCTTCAGCAGTTGTGAGGAAGATTCATAAATTTATAGGGGTTTCATTGCAGATCAGAATATTTAAAGATTAATCATTTGCTTATTAAAGTTTGTACCTGCTGCTACAGTACGACCGTGAACAGTAACGCGTGAACAGTAACCTGTGAACAGTACCATCGTGAATAGTACCATCGTGAACAGTAAAATGCTATAGTGCTGTCGTGAATAGTGAAATGCTTCAGTTCCGGTTTAAGGCAAGGCAAAAATCAAATAAAAATCAGGTTCCATGTTGTCGCCATTGTTTTTATTATGAAAATAACATAATTTCCCATCCTCTTGAGAAATAAAGATTCATTGCAGCAGTAGTTTAGTTGTTTCAGAATTTTCAGATCATTGTAATTAGTTTCAGTTTTATGTTATTTGCTTTTTATGTCAATAAACCCTCAAAACACAAAAAAAACAATATATCTATTCAAAACACCAAAACAAATTCAGACAGTGCATTCAGTCGCAGAATAGTATAGAAGCAGAGAACTAGTTGGGTTCTTACATTGGTATCAGAGCTAAATCCTGCCATCCTGAGGATTTAGCAATCACATGCAACCACCTGAGGCTGGCTCTCATAGATATTACACTTGTAGGCGAGCATTATTTGACAAGGAACTGGTTGTAGACAGGCAGCCGAACATCATGGGTGACAGGCAAGAAGGTAGCCCACCCAGAGGCAATAGGAATGAGGATCATGAAACAAGTGAATTTTTCAGAGGAATGGTTACAGGACAGCAGCAGATGGCTCAGGCCTTGCAGGTACTCACCAGCATGGTTGAGCGCATGAACCCACAGGACAGACAAAATCAGGAGCAAGGGGATAACTGGAGTGCAGTGGGATCACCTAGAGCTCATAGAACTCATTCCAGGACAGCAGACAGGCCTACTCGTCCTACCTTCATTAGAGATGAGCTTGAGGTAGCACCTACAGAAGAAGCAGGAGAGGAGATTTTCGCAGATATTCTCATGGCTGCGAATGACGAATGGGAATTATTAGCTCCACAAGTGCGTGAGAGGATGACTTTTGAGAGGTTTGTTAATCAGAGGAGAGAGCATTACAAGGCAGTGAGACAGGATAGGAGACCTTGTGGTCAGAATAATGAATTAAAGCGTGCTACAGGCAAGCTTTCCCTGACTACATTTGATGGTAGTAGCAGAATGACAACGCAAGCTTGGATTCACAAGCTTGATACCTTCTTAGCACTGAGACCTATGACAGAAGTGGAGGCAATAAAATATGCCACGCTACATTTAGAGGGAGCTGCACATGATTGGTGGTACCATGGGATGGTTACCCTTCAGAATAACCAGGTGTCTTCATATCAGGACTTCGTGGACAAGTTGGTAGAGAGGTTTGATAAGAAGGATCCAAAAGTCTACTTCAGGGAGTTGGCACAATTGAGACAGTCAAGCGGATTGGAGTATTTCATTAGTGACTTTCATTGGCTATCCGTTATGGTGCCAGATATCTCAGATAGGCGATTGGTTGTTTTGTTCACTGAGGGATTATCCAAACCACTAAAGGGTTGGGTAAAGGCCTTTGATCCATTCAATTTGCAAGAAGCAATTAAGAAGGCTAGAAGTATGGAACAAGCAGCCCCAATAAATAAATTTCAGTCAAAGGGTGCATCATCTAGCAAAGATAACAAACCATTCTTCAAGAAACCTGAGAGGAATGAAACAAAGGCTGAAAATAAAGATAAATCATTCGCTCCCTTGGATAGAGAGACATTGAATGATTTAAGGAAGAAAAAACTCTGTTTTTATTGCAAAGGACCCTATGACATGAACCATGACTGTCCTTTGAGACCAAAGGGGAAAGCAAACAGGGTTATGTGGGCTTACTATGAGGATTCCGATTCTGAAAATTCGGACCAGCAAACTGAAAATGAGGAATCCAGTGAACAAAAGGAAAGTTTAGATGATGAAAAGCTCAAGCAAATGTCTACTGATGAAGAGAAGGTTGAAGGTAGGCTTAAGGAGGCCCGTCTCACTAGTGTGCAGCAGGAGGGATCATTTAGAATGAGAGGAGTGTTGGCTGGACAGCGAGTTATTACATTGCTAGATACAGGGGCCACGCATAATTTCATTGATTCCAGGTTGGTTGAGAGACGTGGGATCCAAACTGAGCAGTTTGAGGGCTTGAGAGTGAGGGTAGCTGATGGCTACGTCCTCAAATGTGATAGAAAGATCACAGGTTTACCATTGAAAATAAATAACTTTGAATTCAAGGCTGAATTTTATGTGGTTAACATGGGTGACACAGATTTAGTACTGGGCATGACTTGGTTGCATGATATTGGAGAGTTCACTCTCAATTTGAGAGAAATGGTGATGAAATTTCAGATTGATGGTAAAACTCACATACTTAAGGCCATTCGAGACAGTGAGTTCAGGATGATGTCTTGTAGGCGCATGGAGAGTTTGTTGTGTCATGATCAGGTTGAGTGGGCAGCTCGTTGCACGCTGATGCCATCACAGGGGCAGCAAGAATCAAAATACCATCCAGACATACAAGAGCTGAGAATTAAGCATTACAAGGTTTTCAGTGATATTCCACCAGGTAGACCTCCAGATAGAGGTATTGAGCACATCATTGAGTTAGAGGAGGGTGCTAAACCCATCATGATTACACCGTACAAGCATCTGAAGAGATTGAAGGATGAGATTGAGAAAACCATCAAGGAGCTACTTGCTATGGGGCATATTAGACCGAGTAAATCTCCTTTTGCTTCTTCTGTGGTTTTAGTGAAGAAGAAGGATGGTACTCTTAGGATGTGCATTGACTACAGGGTCCTGAACAGAAAGACAATTAAAAACAGGTACCCCATCCCATGGATTGATGAGTTGTTAGATGAACTACATGGAGCATGTTTCTTCTCCAAAATTGATTTGAGATCAGGCTATCATCAGATCAGAGTTAGAGAGCGAAATATAGAGAAGACAACATTCAGGTGTCATTGTGGCCATTTCAAGTTTGTAGTTATGCCATTTGGGCTAACTAATGCTCCAACTACCTTTCAGTCCACGATGAACAGGGTCTTTCAGCCTCAGTTGAGGAAATTTGTATTGGTCTTCTTTGATGACATTCTTGTGTATAGTAGAACATGGGATGAGCACTTGCGACACTTGGATACAGTGTTGAGCATTCTGAGCAGGGAGTCCTTGTATGCAAAGGAGTCCAAATGTGATTTGGGATTATCTGAATTATTATATCTGGGTCACATTATCAGTGCACAGGGGGTATGCATGGATCCTGAAAAGATTCGTGCTATTGTTGAGTGGCCTACTCCAGTGAACCTTACACAGTTGCGGGGATTTTTGGGTTTGTGTGGGTTCTATAGGAGGTTTGTTAGTGGTTATTCCAGGCATGCAGCACCCTTGACGGATTTGATGAGGAAAGGGGCTTTCTTATGGACTCCTGAGGCACAGGAGTGTTTTGACAAATTCAAGGAGTTGATGACTTCTTGTCCAGTGCTAGCATTACCAGATTTTAGCAAACCATTTGAGCTACATTGTGATGCGTCTGGTGAGGGCGTTGGAGCGGAGCTTATGCAGGACAAGCACCCAATTGTATATGAGAGTAGGAAGCTCAAGGGACTTGAGAGGAGCTTCAGCATTTACGATAAGGAAATGTTGGCCATAATGCATGCTTTGGCCAAATTCAGGCAGTACTTAGTGGGCAGCAAATTTAGCATAAAAACAGACCACAACAGCCTGAAGCATTTCCTGGGGCAGCGAGATCTTAATGACAGGCAGCAGAAATGGGTAAGTAAATTACAGGCATATGATTTTGATATTACCTATTTCAAAGGGACACTGAATGTTGTAGTAGACGCCTTGTCAGGGAGACCTCATCTGAGCTTGATGATAGACATATTAGATGACTGGAGGCATTTGATCCTTGCAGAGTATGCAAAGGATACATGGGCATCAGGATTCATAGATGGATCGGTCCAGGATAGTGATTTCACCCTTGTGAATGAGCTCATCATTTACAAAGGGCGCATTTATTTGGTGCCAGGGTTAGAGGTGAGGAGGATGGTGTTGAGAGTTTATCATGACTCACTTATGGCAGGACATCCAGGTTTTTATAAAACCCACCAGTAGATTCGTGAGCATTTTTCTTGGAAAGGGCTCAAAGCTGAGGTGTTACAGTATGTTAGAGAGTGTCCTACTTGCCAATAGAATAAACATGAGCACTCTTATCCAGCTGGTTTACTTCAGCCACTTCCGATTCCTGACAAGAAGTGGGAGTGTTTGTCCATGGACTTCATCACAGGACTGCCGAGAGCCCAAGGCAGAGACTGTATATATGTTGTTGTTGATCGGCTTACAAAGTTTGCCCATTTCTTCCCGACCACTGCTACATACACTGCTATGCAGGTGGTAGATTTATTCTTTAGAGAGGTATTCAGGTTGCATGGCTTACCTCGGAGCACTGTCAACGACAGGGACAACAGGTTTATGAGTCACTTCTGGCAGGAGTTGTTCAGATTGTGCGGGACAGAGCTCACTCCGGGTACTAGCTACCACCCCCAGACAGATGGTTAGACAGAGATAGTGAACAAATGGGTGGAGGGATACCTTAGGAATTACATAGCAGGGCAGCAGAAGGCTTGGGTTAAGTGGATATATCTATGTGAGTATTGTTATAATTCCACTTATCACATGTCTATCCAGATGTCACCATTCATGGCATTATATGGATATGAGGCACCCAGTTTCATGGATTTGTTGCTATCAGATAGTAGAGTGCCTAGTGCTGGAGACTTATTACAGGAGAGCCAGGACATTGTAAAGGCTCTTAAGGAGAATATCACTAAGGCACAAAATCAGCAGAAACAATATGCTGATCAGAAGAGGACTGAGCGGACCTTTGAGGTAGGTGATATGGTATATTTGATGCTGCAGCCATACCACCAGTCCACTCTCAAAAAGAGTGGTGCCGAGAAACTTAAGCCACGTTATTATGGGCCTTTCAGGGTGATCAAGAGAGTTGGAGAGGTGGCTTATGAGTTAGATTTGCCGGCAGATAGCAGAGTACATAATGTTTTTCATGTATCACATCTCAAGAAGGCGTTAGGACATCAGATTGTTCCTTCCACCATGCTTCCTCCCTTGGATGATGAGGGAAAGTTGGTGTTAGTACCTGAGGCTATCATTGAGTTCAGGGAAAGGAATTTGAGGAGGCGCACTATCAGAGAGTATTTGGTCAAATGGAGGGACATGCCGGTTGAGGATGCTACTTGGGAGAGTGAGGAGATTTTACAGCATCCAGAGTTGAGATTGCTTGAGGACAAGCAATTTCAGGAGGGGCGGACTGTGATGTCCCCTTCTAGCTAGATACTTTACTCTAGCTGTGGTTTAGCCTATTATTGGACCCTCGTAGGCTATTACAGATGGATAGGGGGGTCAGTTTGGACACAGGAGGTTTGGGTTGTTCAGTGTTTTTGGCTTTCTCAGAGTTTAGTGGTTGGTTTGAGCTTAGAGAGTTTGATTTAGGCTTCATTTGAGTGATTCTTGCTATTTTAGCATGTCTTTTCAAGCACTTGGGAAATAATTTCTTGGACTCCAGTTTCAGACAGTTTGGCCAGATTCTCAATATTGAGAGAGTTATGATTATTTCAGTGAATTCCAGCATGTTTAATGATTAATGATTAAATATAAAGTTAAATTGACTTTATATTTAAATCACTTAAGTGATGGGTTTATAACACATTGAATGGGGCCAATTGAGTATTTTATTTTGGAGGAGAATTATTAAAAGCTTTCCCTAAGTTTAATTCAATTAAATGTTAATGATTTTATTTAATGTTATTTCATTAAAAAAATCGCAGCCTTGAAGAGGAATTTCGATTAGGGTTTTTGGAGGCATATATTTGCTTGAGAAATGAAGAATGAGGTATCCATTGTTATTGCTATCATTTTGAAAACAGGTTTTTGTGCTCTGAGAAGGGTTTCAGCCATTGCCATTGAAGAACGTAGTTTCTTCTGTGAGTCTCCATTTGAACTGGTGAAATATCCAGCGAATTTGGTATCTAGAGAGTTTCATACAGAGACTTTGATTTGTGCTTCAGCAGTTGTGAGGAAGATTCAGAAATTTATAGGGGTTTAATTGCATATCAGAATATTTAAAGATTAATCATTTGCTTATTAAAGTTTGTACCTGCTGCTACAGTACGGCCGTGAACAGTAAAACATGAACAGTGATGCGTGAATAGTGACGCGTGAACAGTAACGCGTGAATAGTGATGCGTGAATAGTGATGCGTGAACAGTAACCCATGAACAGTACCATCGTGAACAGTAAAATGCTATAGTGCTGTCGTGAATAGTCAAATGCTTCAGTTCCGGTTGAAGGCAAGGCAAAAATCAAATAAAAATCAGGTTCCATGTTGTCGCCATTGTTTTTATTATGAAGATAACGTAATTTCCCATCCTCTCTAGAAATAAAGATTCATTGCAGCAGTAGTTCAGTTGTTTCAGAATTTTCAGATTATTGTAATTAGTTTCAGTTTTATGTTATTTGCTTTTTATGTCAATAAACCCTCAAAACACAAAAAAAACAATATATCTATTCAAAACACCCAAACAAATTCAGACAGTGCATTTAGTAGCAAAATAGTATAGAAGCAGAGAACTAGTTGGGTTCTTACATCTTTCTAAAACAAGGTGTTTGCGGAAAATATATATATATTGTAAGTTGATTAGTAGTACTAACAACAATTCTCCTCTCTATCTTTCTCTTACTTTATTGTAATTCCCACTGAATAAGTGGAAGAGGCTGGCTTGCCGCCTATTTACTTTCAGTCAGTAGTTGTAGGGACCCTTTGACCATATGCTCGCCATCATTCGGCGCCATCCTTGGTTAGAGTTACTTCAGCTCATCTTGCATCTAGATCCTCTGACCATATGCTCATCTATCCTAGACGCATTCTTGGTTAGAGTTCCCTTTCAGTTTTCATCTACATTAGATCCTCTGACCATATACTCACACCTTGCCCACATCGAGATCCTGGTGTACATCCTCGGTTAGAGTTGCTTTCCCGACGCTTGGGTTTAGAGCTAACCTTGAACGCGTGCGGCAGTTGATTGTGAATTGAAATTGAAAACGAAAAAAATTAACCGGTTCTTTACAGCTGGTATCGATGCCACGATTCGGCCAACCTATGCCCCATGTTGATTCAAATTTTGTCGTGATGAGCGACGCTGATTTCAGATACTACACGAGTAGTTAGGCCGGTAAAACGTTAGGTCAGCTCGGGCAAGGCTGCATACCTCTTTCAGAGCCGAGAAACAAAGTGGAAAAAGCAGCGAGATACTGGTAAAGCAGTTGAGAACATGTCAGACAGTCATAAGCAGGCCATGGATGAGAGATATGAAAGGATGGAAAAGAAGTTTGACGGCATGATTGATATGATGTCGCGTTTGCTTGCACAGATGGACCAGCAAGCTCCTCAGAATCATACTCCTAATCAAAACCATGCTACAGGAGAAAACAGTGGAGTCAATGGGAACAATGGCAATGGAGGGAGCAAAACTATTGGTCAGCATGAGGCCACCTCTAGAGGATCAGCTTCTAGGCCACTTTTTCCCACATTCACTCAAAGGGAAGAACCACAAGTTGAGGCCACTCCTAATCTTGCGGATGATGCAAGACAGGCCTACCTGGAGTATGTCACCTTACCCCCTGATCTTAGAGACCATTGGTCCTTTGATCAATTCATGAACCACAGGAGCAGAAGAAGTGGTGGAAGAGTTGAAAACCGTGCTCAATGGCTCCTAGAACCGATTATCAGCAAGCCCTTGGGAAGGTGTCATTGGCTCACTTCGATGGAAGTGATAAGTGTTAAGCAAGGTCATGGGTTCAGAAGCTTGACAACTACCTTTCACTTTGTCCCATGCCAGAAGAAGATGCCATCAAGTTTGCAACACTACATTTGGAGGGAGCTGCCCATGAGTGGTGGTACCATGGTTTGGTCACGCTTGGCCACAACCTCATTCGAACCTACGGTGAATTCACCAATAAGCTGATTGATAGGTTTGACACTAAGGATCCTGAAGTTAGATTTCGCGAGCTTGCACAATTGAAGCAGCATGGCTCCTTGGATTTTTACATAGCTGATTTCCAAAGGCTTTCCGTGATGGTGCCCAACATCACTGAAAGAAGGTTGGTTGTTTTGTTTTCCGAAGGATTGATTGAACCATTGAAAGGGTGGGTTAAAGCTTTCGATCCACCAAGTCTCGAAGAAGCAATCAAAAAGTCTCGAAATATGGAGTTATCAACCCCTAGGCCTAAATTTCCGCCAAAGCCCTTTGGCCACAAGAAGGATAAGAAGCATTTTTCAAATCAGCACAAAAGGTTTCCACCCAAGTTGACTGATGAGCAACGTGAACAACTTAGAAAGGAGGGCAAGTGTTATACATGTTTGGAGGCTTGGATCAAGGGTCATAGATGTCCTGGAAGAGGGCGTTCTAATCAAATGGGGGCCTATTCTGATTATGGATCAGAATTTGATATGTCTGATCAGCAGTCTTATTTTGGGTATAGCGAGGAAGAGAAAGCTCCAGAAGAGTCTGATCATGAGCAAGGAGTTGGGGGCCCTATTACCCAACTCTCTAGTTTTCAAAAGAACGAATCTTTCAAGGTTCGTGGCGGGGTTGGAGGTCACCGAATTGTTGCCTTGATTGACACTGGGGCAACACATAATTTCATTGACGAAGGAGTGGTTGCAAAGAGAGGTCTCAAAACTGAAGAATTTGAAGGCTTCAAAGTCATGGTGGCTGATGGGTTTCATATTTCTTGCAACCAAAGAGTTCCTAACATGTCCATGCAGTTAGGCAACTATGAATTCAAAGATGGCTTCTATGTGGTGACTATTGGTGACACGGATGCCGTACTCGGTATTCAATGGTTATGCTCACTTGGTGAAATCTCTCTCAATCTACAAACAATGGAGCTCAAGTTCCAATCTGATGGAAAGAAGGTGGTGCTTAGGGGAATGTCCAATGGTGGTCCTCGGATTGTGTCATTCAAAAGAATGGAGAGGCTGATTCGGCACAATCAAGCTGAGTGGGCGGCGGAATGTATGGTTCTTCCAGCTAGTCCAGTTGAAACAAATAGGGACTATCCTCCTGATATCTAGTCTATACTCACCAAGAAGAGTAAGGTGTTTGTTGATCTACCTTCTGCGCCGCCTCCTGAAAGGGGAGCTGAGCATGTCATTGAACTCAAGGAAGGGGCCAAACCAGTCATCACAACACCATATCGGTGTCCTAAGAAGCAAAAGGATGAGATCGAGAAAAATATAAAAGAACTCTTGGAGATGGGCTTCATTCGTCCAAGCAAGAGTCCCTTCGCTTCTGCAGTAGTTCTTGTGAAGAAGAAGGATGGCACCATCCGCATGTGTGTGGATTATCGTGCCTTGAATCAAAGCACAATAAAAAATCGGTACCCCATTCCTCGGATAGATGAGCTCATTGACGAGCTACATGGTGCCAAGTTCTTTTCAAAAATTGATTTGAGGTCGGGCTACTATCAAATTCGGATGAGGGGGTCAGATATTGAGAAGACAACATTCAGATGCCACTATGGTCATTTCGAGTTTTTAGTCATGCCTTTTGGGTTGACTAATGCTCTAGCCACCTTCTAGTCTTGTATGAACAGAGTTTTTCAGAAACAGTTGAGGAAGTTTGTGTTGATCTTTTTGATGATATCCTCATCTTCAGCAAAACATGGGAAAAACATCTCAAGCACTTGGAGGAAGTGCTCAGCATTCTTGAATCAGAAAGTTTGTTTGCCAAAGAGTCCAAATGTGAATTTGGAATGAAGGAGCTGCTCTACCTTGGTCACATAATCAGTGCTGATGGGGTGAAGGTTGATCCTGAAAAGATCAAGGCGATAGTTGATTGGCCACCTCCAGAGAACTTGACTCATTTGAAGAAGTTCTTGGGTCTTTGTGGCTTTTACAGAATATTTGTGAAGGGCTACTCTCAAAGTGCTGCTCTTCTTACTGATCTCACTAAAAAGGGGGCTTTCTTTTGGTCAGAAAAGGCTCAAAGTGTGTTCGATAAGTTCAAGAAAATCATGAGTTCTTGTCTAGTGTTGGCCATACCGGACTTCTCCAAGCCTTTCGAGTTACAGTGTGATGCATCCGGAAAAGGTGTTGGGGCTGTTTTGATGCAAGATAAGCATCCCATTGTGTTTGAAAGTAGGAAACTAAGGGGTGTTGAAAGGACCTACTCCATCTATGACAAGGAAATGCTTGCAATCATGCATGCATTAGCTAAGTTCAGATAATATTTGGTGGGGAGCAAATTTGTGGTCAAGACTGATCACAATAGTATCAAGCATTTCATGCATCAGAAGGATTTGAATGAAAGACAATAGAAGTGGGTGAGTAAGCTTCAAGCTTACGATTTTGACATTGAGTATGTCAAAGGGAAAAACAATGTGGTGGCGGATGCTCAGTCTAGGAGGCCTCATTTGAGCTCTTTGTGTGAGCTTACTGCTGATTGGAAGGAGATGTTGCTTGCTGATTATGCCAAAAATCAGTTTGCAACCAGCATCATTGAGGGTACCTTCCATGACAAGAGGTACAAAGTGGTTGATGGTTTGATACACTACAAAGGAAGGATCTTTTTGGTGGCCGATTCTAAGCTCAAAAGGAAGATTTTGATGACTTTCCATGACATCCCACTTGCTGGTCATCAAGGTTACTTCAAGACATATAGGCAGATTCGGGAGAGGTTTTCTTGGAAGGGGTTGAAAGAGGAAGTCCAACGCTACATCAAGGAGTGTCCCACTTGTTAGATGAACAAAA
>VDFB02331444.1:0-19248 GCA_007258455.2 Sequoia sempervirens | reverse complement strand
CGGCAAAGTCATAATCTCGTCTTCATGAGAGGTTATTGACTCTGCACGAGCTACCCTATGGTGTCGGCGCCTCAAGTAGGAGGAAGAGCCAGGAGATCCATAGATGGGTGTCGGCGCCTCAAGTTGGAGGAAGAGCCAGGAGATCCCATGAGAGCTGTGCGATGACACTCTCCACTAGACTTCCTATTTTTCCTTGTTGCTTTTGCCTCTGGATATGTGTTTTGGACTTGGATGTTGTATCAGTTTCCTTAGCTTTGTACTCTCATTGTTGATTCGGATTCTTGTGCTAGTGATTATGAGTATACTTTGGTGGTTTGATTTTGTCATTGCTTGGTGTAATTGTATTTTCTGAATTGCATTTGAGTTTGTACCTTGTTGTCATGGAGTCGGTTTGACAATCATGGTCGAGTTAACTTCATTGTCACCTCTGAGCACGGGGGGTGAGTTATCTTTAATTCACATGGTTGGGTGGAACGTGCTTCGCACCCGTTGGGTTCCCCATCAGCATCCTTTGTTCGCAGCTTTTCCGCAGTTGGAGTTGCACCAGTGTTCACCTTGTTGTTCAGCATTCATTGTAAATTGTATCATCCCAATTGTTTGGGAATTTCATTGTAATTATTATATCAAAGATTGTAATGTAACATTATAGCAATGATGTAATAGTTAGGATTCAATGTAATTATTTGATGAGACTCATATGATTGTATTATGTGGTACCTTAATATAATTGCTCTTGGTTTATGGAAGCACATTTATTCATGTTTATTTTATTATAATGGGTTACATGGTTTATCATTATCTTTTATTTCCGTTTTGTGGTTGCAATGTAACCTCGCGTGCCCCAGAGAACTAAGTGAGTTAATGTGATGTAATATGTTATGTGTTTATGGTTAATGTATTGTAAGTTTAATTTAATTGTTTTAATCAAAAATAAAATAAAAATTATTTGCCCTTTTTGAGTTCTCTGGGGTTTGCACGGCGGGCGTTACACAACACGCATACCTTGATACACATGGCCGCTCTGAGTAGTAGCCAAGGTTGGAGATGAAACTTCAACCCCTTCTTCAACCTTATCTTCTTTCATCACAGTGGCATCCCTCTCGCTCGAAGTCCCGACCGCCAAAGAAGGGACTGATAGAATCTCCGTCTTAGGGGATAGAGCTTGACCCAAGGTTGCCAGATACTGGTGGTAATTGGAATTAGTCTTTGTCTTAGTTTCCTCTGAGCTGTTAGTAACATCAATGGGGAAATTTTGTTGACCAAAAGAGCCATGGCCATACCGAAGCTTCCAACGAGTCCTGCTAGAGGGCCCGACAACTTCTCATTTTATTCCTACCTCCTTGAAGCTCTTGGCCTGGTCTTTCAATTGGTGACTGCATTTTGAAATCACTGGTGAAGATTCTTTCTCCTAGTTATCATCTTAATCATATTGTTTCTATCCTAGGTCTCCATTGTGGGGCTTTTGTGATTGGAGTCGAGAAGACCTTCGTACCGACATGGACAAGGAACCAAGCCTGCTCATTTTGCAACCAGAGTACACTCTCAATCTCTGATTTATGTAAAAACTTGAGGACTTGACAACTTAATTGCTATGGAAAAAATAGCAACTCATCACTTCTATTTATTAAGCAACCTGATGTTATCGATTACCAATGTTGAATGAAAAACACATGCACAAACTAGGCAGTTCATTGGCATGCGCATTGTCACCGTTTAATTCTGAAGTGCATGGAAATATGCAAATTGCACATCATGATTGCTAACAATTAAGTCTCCACACGCACGAAGATCAATTTGATCACACCTGCAGAGAGTATATCATTAATTCCCACTGGTCGCAGAGTGAAAATGGCTATTACATTCCATTTTATTAACTTTGAATATAGGCCATTGATCTCACATCGAGATGGCACATTGAATGGCTCCATTTAGGTTGACTAGGTTTAAAATTCAACGATGCTTCATTGATGTGTCCTCATCCAATGGCGTTAACCCACCTCAAATGGAAAGTCCTCTGTCAGTGGGCTCCACCCTTTTCACAAACTGGGTAGATCGGTCCATGTGTCGAGATCTTTCCGATCTCGTTGCTTTTAATGGACGTTTAATTTTTTCTAGTGAACTAGTGGGGAATGGTGGAGATAGTTCCTGAGATTTGATCTCGGTCGTCGGTTTTGGAACCACGCGCCATAAGCTTGGTGATGGAGACTGGGCCCCACATAGGTATGAAGACACACGTCTTTGTTCCGTTGACCTCACAACTTTTAACAAGCCAACATTTATAACCCACGAGTTGGAGGGTTATGGTGAGGATTTCTTCCCACAGCCTCAAATCTCAGAACCTGCACACATGACAAGGTTAGCATTTAATAAAGGGCCTTTGTTAGGCTAACGACGACATGAATCTCACAGGCTGACAACATAGGCTTAAGTCATTGGGAAAAATAAGACCCAACTTGGGAAAAGACTAAGTTTGATGGGATAATTGGTGACTAGTGCTTCTAACCAAAGGGGTCGGTAAACAAACATGCATAGCGGCTAAAAAGATGACTTAAGGAACTAGAGACTAGTATAGAAAGTCAACGTGCAATCAAAACACGAGTGATTTCACAAGCAAAAACCCTACTCACTCTTGGGGACAAGGGTTTTAAAATGCAGAATAAGTCCATGGGGAATGAGAAAATTCTTCAAAATTTTATAAGCTCCATCAGATGAGTCCCTCACTCTTGTATTTAATTTAGTGTTTTTGAGCATTTATTGGATATTTTGAGGTAGGCATTTACTGGAGGGAACACAATCTACTGAGAGGGGGGTGAATCAATAGATCAAATTTTTTAACTCAATTTCACTTAACGGTATTGAAACCAGAATAAAAGAAGAAACTAATGATTAAGGGACAACAAAAGCACACATATTTGCACATGAAAACATCATATATATGTGGAAACCTAAGATGGGAAAAACTACAGTGAGAATAGCTACTTGGATCTACTATCCAAATCTAGCCTCACAAAGTAGAATTATACAAGTGAATTTTACACACTTAGTAGGAACCAACCTACTAGAGACACTAATCCCCTATTGTGTTTGTAGGAACCAACCTTCTAGAGACACCAAGCTCCAATTGAAATAATACAATAGGTAGAACACCAGTCCTACCTGATTACAATGATAAAGCTTGTGGATCTTTAATGTAATACATACACATGCCAGAGTCACAACTGACACTCTTCCTCACTATAGATGATCTTTTGATATATGCACACACATTAGAGCCTTTTATCTTCACCACCTTCTCCTAAATTTGCATCAATGATCAACTCTTCTTCACACAAGTGTAATTATAATTCATGTTGTCATACAACAACATCATACAATGCATCTGAACATTTTAAATATATACATGACATTATATTATCACTCTTCTATGTTTGCTAGGGATCCAAAAATATCTAGGACAACATAAGGTGGATAAAAATTAAAAATACATGAAACATGTAATAGGTTGGTCTAGAAACAAATTTAATTTTTGCTAAAATAACATGATGCCATGCACCACCACAAGAACCTTAACGAGGTCCTAACTTGACACCACACACAAAATTTGAATTTTACATGTTACTAGTCATTACCACACATGCCTTGAACACATACAAGTTGATAGACATGAACAAAGAGCCTTATGTCACTCCAAACTCCTAGCACACTAAACATAACTCCTAGAAACTCAAGAACACAATAGAACATGTAAAGATATACTTTCCCTTTGATCTGCAAAGCCAAAATCCACCCGTGAAGGGAATACTGATAAAAAATATATTGCCATAAAATTCTCTCTGCTTAGAAAATATCCTTGTACAAACTTCTAGACCACCACTGATATAGTAATTGAATACTCTACCTGGTATTGCATACATGCAACACAAAACAACTTTTGGAAGGTAGTCACTCCTTAATAAAACCTATGATGTATGTTACTTGATAAAGGATTTGAGATATTATACAACCTTCACAACTAACAAACAACACACTTCCAGAACTTCAAGTCAAGGGGAATGCAATGATAATTCTAGTACTCCTACAATCTCTTTTATTCATGAAAACCTTGACATCAAACTTATTCATCAATGATATGTTGGACTTGCTGTTGCACCAAAAGATTGACCTTTCAATGCCCGATACAAGCTTCGGTTAAGAACCATAGGATGCGGTTAGACCATGTCACAAACCCAAGCACTAGTGTTGCAAGGAAGACCAAGGGTCACACCTTGCAACAATCCCCCCCAGCACAAGCACAGGGTTTGAACCTGTGACCAACTTTGATACCAATTGTTGTACTTGCCGTTGCACCAAAAGATTGACCTGTCAATGCTCGATACAAGCTTCGGTTAAGAACCACATGAGGCAGTAAGACCATGTCACAAACCCAAGTGCTAGTGCTGCAAGGAAGACCAAGGGTCACACCTTGCAACATGATAAACCTTGACATCAATGACAAAATTTTCTCAACAATATCCCCCTTTGTCATTGATGGAAAGCAACAAAATGTTGGGCCACTAAACCAACCAAATACACATGAAGATATTGCTCCTCCTTAGATTGATTTCTTTTGCTTGGAAGATACAACATTTTGAGTTCACTCTCTCCCCCTTTGACATCAATGGCAAAGGTCAACAATCTCTCCCCCTTTCTCTTATGAGTTCCACTTCACCTCCTTTGTAATTATAGTACTCTACATTATTCTGAAAACATGTTTCCCAAATGCTTCTCTTGAGTCCAAACCACACTACTGCTGAAAATACTTTGCAAGACCACCCAACCTTTTTTGCGGAAAGGAGGCAAGGATCCCCCTTTCCTTGTGCTTCCTCTTGATTCAAGAGGAGGGAGAAACCACACCCAACTTCTATTAGAGGTATTCAAAAGTATCCTTAGGAAGTGGCTTTGTGAATATGTCTACTATTTGCTCCTTGGTATCAACATATTCTAACTTTACCTCCTCTGTAACCTTCTCCCTCAAGAAATGATAATTGATTGCAATGTGTTTTTTCCTTGAGTGCATCACCAAATTTTTTGAAATATTTATGGAAATAGTATTATCACAAAGAATGGAAATAGGTTCATCAAAATCAAAATTTATTTCCTTTATGTTCTACTTCATCCACAATACCTAAGTACAACAAGATGCTGCTGCAATGTACTCCGCCTCTGCTGTAGATAGAGAAACTAATTCCTATTTCTTACTCAACCAAGTCACTAAACTATCACCAAGAAAGAAGTCACTACCACTTGTTCTCTTCTAGTCATCTATACTTCCTGCCCAATATGACCAGTGTATGTAGTCAGAGTGAAATTTTCACTCTTGGGATACCACAAACCAAGATCTATTGTAGCCTTCAAATACTTGAATATCCTTTTTACTACTTTGACATGTGTTTCCTTAGGTGCTGCCTAAAATCTTGCAACCATCCCAACATCTTGCATTATATCCGGTTTAGATACTGTCACATACAATAAACTTCCAATCATGGACCTATATAAATTCTGGTTTACCAGAGCAGATTCATCATATTTACTTAGTTTACATCCAGTAACCATGGTGTTCCTATTGGTTTTCAATATTCGATCCTAAACTTACTTAGCATATCCTTTATGTAATTGTTCTAAGAAATGAATATTCCTTTATCTGATTGTGCAATTTGTAAACCAAGAAAGAAAAATAACTCACCAAGCATTGAAATTTCAAACTCATTCTACATCACCTTCTCAAATACTTTGCACATAACATCACTACTTCCATTGAAAATAATATCATATACATAGATCACAACTATCAACAAATGACCATATTATGTTTTTATGTACAAATTACTATCCACACTTCCTCTCCAGAACCCTTTCTGCTGCAAGTATCCATCCAACCTTGAATACCAAGCTTTGGGAGCTTGTTTGAGTCCATAAAAATCCTTCTTTAATCTATATACATAATCCAGATTGTTTGAATATTGAAACTCTTCTGATTGTTCAATGTAGACCTCTTCTTCTAGCTATCCATTCAGAAAAGATGACTTCACATCCATCTTGTTTACATTAAAATTTTTGAATGTTGAGGGAGCCAAAAACATCTTCATTGCCTCCAGTCTTGCTTTCAAAGAAAATGTCTCTTCAAAATCTACACCTTCAACTTGAGCATATACTTTGCACACAAGTTTGGATTTTTACTAGATCACTTCACCATATTCATTCAAATTGTTCCTAAAAGCCCACTTGGTTCCAATAAAATTCTTTCCTTTAGGTCTTGAGACCAATTCTCAAGTTTCATTCTTCTTGATCTGATTCAATTCTTCCTTCATAGCTTCAATCCAACTCTTCTCCTTGGTTTCTTCTTTATAAGACTTTGGTTATGTATTTGGTAATAATGCAAAGTGTACTTTCTCTCTTTCCCTTTCAAGTCTTTTCTAGGTATGAAATCCATTGTCTTTGTCTCCTATAATCTGATCTTCAAAGTGATTCTTCTGAACTTTTCCGAAGTCTTTGTAACAAACTTCTTAGAGTTAAATTCTCCATCTTCATCATTACTATGAACTTGATTGACATCATCTTCTATTTATGGATCAGTAGTCAACATTATTTCATGAACTCTTACATTTTCACTTTCCACAATCCTCTTTAGTCATTTTTAATAACACTTGTATGCCTTACTAATCTCAAAGAGTAACTAAGAAAAATTCCTTCATTAGTTCTAGAATCAAACTTACCCAAATTTTCTTCATCTCTTTTGATGTAGCATTTACTTCCAAATATCTTGAAATGTTTGATTGATGCCAGTCTTCCTCTACATAGCTCATATGGTGTTTTATCAGTTTTGTATCTGATCTAAGCTCTATTAAAAATGTACACATCAGTCTATACTACTTCTCTCCAATACACATACGGTATATTTTCTTGACTCAGCATTATTCTTGCAATCTCTTGTACAATTCAGTTCTTCCTTTCAATAACTCCATTCTACTACGAAGTTCTAGGATTAGAAAACTATCTCTAGATCCCATGCTCTTTATAGAAATTTCCATACTTATTAGAAGTGAATTCCTCACCTTTGTGTAATCTTAAAACCTTGATTATCCTTCTAGTTTCATTCTCTACTAGTTCCTTAAATGCCTTAAACTTATCGAATGCTTCTGACTTCTCTTTTAGGAAAGTAATCCAAGTCATTCTAGTATAGTAATCTATAAGCATCATGAAATACCTATCTCCTTACATAATTTTTATCCTCATAGGTCTGCACGGATATGTATGAACCAAATCTAATGGTTTTTATGTAGAATACTCCTTGGCAGGAAATTTGTTTCTTGCATGCTTCCCTTGATGAGATGGCTTGCAACTAGTTGATTGAGGCTTCTTAATATTTGGCATATCCCAAACTATTCCTCTTGAGATAATCTTCACAATTTCATCAAATTTGATATGTCCCAACCTTCTATGCCAGATATAGATTTCTTCAAGTTCTACATTGTAAGATATGTTTATCCATTTAGCTCACTGAGGTGATATATGTCACTATCTGTCCTTCTTCCTTTTGCAACTAGTTCTCTAGTGCTTGATTCCTTGAGTTCACATCCATTAACACTAAAGGATAACTTGTATCCTTTATCAAACATCTAACTTACACTCAAAATATTATTCTTTAATCCTTAAACATATAAAACATCATGAGTCTTTGTTCTACCACCATCTAAACTCAAATTACCTTTACCAAAAATTTTAGCAACTAAATTATTTCCAAGATTTATAGATCCTCCATCAAATTTATTGAAATGCATGAACTTAATTTTGTGTCTAGTCATATGACTTAAACATTCACTATGAATAATCTACAAAATATTCTCCTTCTAAGCATGTAGAGTGGTCTGAGAAATCATGGACTTCTCTATCTTTTTCTCTTTTGGCTTCTTCTTCCACGTTTTATTAGATTTAGAACTCTAACTTTTTGATCCACTTTTTCTTGCTTCTGATGGAGGGGAAAACACAAAGTTACTTCTACAGTTCCTTGTAATGTGTCCGAAGTTATTGTATTTGTATCAAATGGCATTAAAATTGTATAGAGGTGTAAATGCATTATTACTAACAAAGTTTCTTTTTCTTATTGAAGATTTTCTAAAGTCCACATCCTTATGACTAAAATTATTGAAATTAAAATAATAACTAGAGAAATAATAATTGAACTTGGTGTTGTATCTCTATCTATAAGATAATGTCTTGTTCTATACTTGAATAAAGCCATCATTTTGTGTCTCACTTTCATTACTTTTAGTGATCCTTTCATATTTTGAACTTCCAAAGCTAGTCACTTTCAAAATTTCCTTAAAAGTCTTCACAGCCTATTCCATCACCTTGTTCTTCTGATCATCAAAACCAATTCCAATTTTGACATCCAGAGATATCTGATTTCTGAATATATGATCCAAGGTTTTAGTACTCTTTCCAAACTTCATTCGCAACTACTGATTTACTTTCACAAGTTCTTTTCTTATTGTCACAATTTCTTCTTCCAACTTCTCACAATCCTTATTTGTTGACAACAACTTTCCGGTCATAACTTCTTCAATCCTTTTTGATTCTTCTATCTAGGTATTCAAATCAAAAATAATATTATGTACTTTCTTCAACTCCTGAGATACTTTTTCTTTAGCCTTCACTTCTTCTGCAATTCTATCCTTTAGCCTTTTGATTTCTTTTCCAACACATAACATTTCTTCCACAAGATCAACTTCATCTTCATTTTTTGCGAAATCCATTTCTACATCTCCTTCACTAGAATCAAAAGCCATGAATACAACCTTTTCTTTTTCATCACTAGAGATATCTTCATCTTCTTCTTCAGTAGAGAAGTCTTCTTCCTCATTAGTATAGAAACTCTTATGTTTCCTTTGACCTTTATAACTTCTCTAAAATTATTTCTTTCCATTCTTTTTCTTAGCATTGTTAGAATTCTTATGGGACACTTGGCCATAAAATATCCTACTTCACCATATTTAAAAGAATTTAAAGTTAATTTGTATTTTTACTTACCAAAACCTCTTTGTAGCTTCCTGAAAAAAAATTCTTCCTCTGGATTTGATCCAATATCAAAATCTTGATCAAATTTCTTCTTAGATACCATGAATGTAGCCTCTTTCCTTATAAAATATTTACTTTCAAATATCATCTCAAATGCAATTAGAATTCCATGTAGTTCAGTAAAATTCAAAGCATTCAAATCATTAGCTTCTTCAATAGCAGAGAATTTAGAATCAAATCTTCTACAGAGAGATCTAAGTACCTTTTTCACAACATTCTTTTCCTCCAAATTCTCACCAAGACCTCAAATAGAGTTAACAATTTCATCAATCCAGAGCAGGAATGTGGCAATATTTTCATCTTCCTCCATCTTTAGGATTTCAAATTTAGATCTATGATTTTACAACTTTTCCTCTTTGAATTTTTCATCACCTTCATAGATGGTCTCCAGTTTATCCCATACTTCCTTTGTTGTTTTGCATTGCATCACTTTCAAAAATTTAGAGTTGGTCAATCCACATAAAATAAAATTCCTAGCCTTGCATTGGTTTCACAAGCCCTCTTTCTGGCCAGATCCCTAGGAGGATTTTTAGGGATCTCATACCCCTTTTTGATTGACATCCAGATATCCATTCCAAGATCCATCAAATAAGATTGCATACCGACTTTCCAAAATGCAAAATTGGATCCATCAAAGAGTGGTGCTTTGTTTGTAGAGAATCCTTCCAAGGATATTGAGTGTGTCATCCTAGATATACCTTAAGATGTTATAATTCTTCAAAGGAACCCTACTTTGATATTAATTGAAGTGCACAAAATCTACTAAGAGGGGGGTGAATTAGTAGATCAAATATTTTAACTCAATTTCACTTAACAATATTGAAACCAAAATCAAAGAAGAAAATAATGATTAAGGAACAAAAAAGAACACACATCTACACATGAAAACACTAGATATATATGGAAACCCAAGATGGGAAAAACCATAGTGAGAATAGCTTCTTGGATATACTATCCAAATATAGCCTCACAAAGTAGAAATATAAAACTTAGTAGGTATCGACCTGCTAGAGACACCAATCCCCTATTGTGTTTGTAGGCATCAACCTAATGGAGACACCAATCCCTAATTGAAACAATAAAATAGGAATAATACTGGTCCTACTAGATTAAAATGATAAATATTGTGGATCTTCAATGTAATACATACACATTATAGAGTCATAGCTGACACTATTCCTCACTGTAGATGATCTTCTAATATATGCGCACACACTAGAACCTTTTAGCTTCACCATATTCTCTTTAATTTGCAGTAGCAATAAACCACATAGGTGTAATTCTAATTCATTTCATCACACAACACCATTAGTTTGAAATATATACATGAAATTACATTAACACCCTTCTATATTGGCCAGGGATCAACAAAGAGCCAGGATGACATAAGGTGGACCTGAATTCAAAAGACATGAAATGTGTAATAGGTCAATCCAAAAAAAAATTTAATTACCGCCAAAAGAACATGATGTGTGCCACCACAAGAACCTTAACCAGGTCCTAAATTAATACCACACATAAGATTTCAATTCTGCATGTTGCTAGCCATTACCACATAAGCCTTGAACACAAACAAATTGAAAAATAGGAACACAGAGCCTTCTGTCACTCCAAAATCCTAGCACACTTAACATAACTCTTATAAACTTAGGAAAATGATAGAACATGTATAGAAATACTCTCCCTTCAATTCATAGATCTTAACTCCATCCTTGAATGGAATACTGATAAAAAATGTATTTCTAGAAAAATCTCTCTGCCTAGAAAATATCCTTGTACAAAATTTCAGACCACCACTGACATAGTGACTGAATACTTTTCATGGTATTACAAACATACAACATAAACCAACTTCTAGAAGGTAGTCACTCCTCAATAAAACTTATGATGTATGTTACTTGATATAGGATATGATTGATTAGACAACCTTCGCAATTGATAATTCTAGTACTCCTATAATATCTTTCATTCATGAAAACCTTGACATCAAACTTCTTCATCAATGACAAAATTTGACATCAATGAAAACCTTGTCCACTCCATACGCAAAGTAGGTCTTGGAGACGCACATGGCACATGTGAAAACACTGCAATGGCATGCAATCATGCAATGCTTCAGGTAGTGTGATCCATACACACACCTCACAAACATTGATAGAATATCTTTTATGCAGAGGAAATGGATGGATGCAAAAACATGGTGTCTATGGTGTGTTGAACAATCAATCCAGTACTTCATGCACAGGTGGTGGAATGAGGGCCCATGAGGAAAATAAGAGGATCTGTGGGATAGGTATTAGGATCAGGGTCGAAGAACCATCTATTGAAACGGGGAAGATGAGTGGAAACAAGAAAACAACCAAGGTGGGCTAAAACATGTCTGAAAACAAGCAAACAGGATAACAGGTGGGCTGAGGAGGAAACCCAGGATCAAAAAATAGGCCTGATGAATAGGTAAATTAGATGCGAATGATAGGAAAAATGGTTAAATGAGATGGGAAATAGGGGTAAATAACCTTAGGGTGGAAAACATGAGGAAAAATGGTTAAATAGGATGAAAAATGGGAGGGAAAATGGTTAAATGGTTGGGAAATGATAGGGAAAATATTTAAAGGAGATGGGAAATGGGAGCAAAAATGGTGAAATGAGATAGAAAATATGAGGGAAAATAGTTAAATGAGATGTGAGAAAAATTAAATGAGGGAAAATAGATAAATAGTAACAAAAGCAGTTAAAAAAAATGGAAAAAGGAGGGGAAATAGTTAAACATGATGAGAAATAGGAGGCACGAGAGGGAAAATGGTTAAATGAGATAGGAAATGGGAGGGAAAATGTTTAACTAGGGTGAGAGACAAGATGGAAAATGGTCAAATGAGACAAAATATGAGTGAAAATGGGAGGAAAAATAGTTGAATGGGATGAGAAATAGTTAAATGAGATGAGAAATTGGGGGAAGGTTAAAAGTGATGTAAAATAGTTGAACAAGATGGTAGAAAATATGAGAAATGGTTAAAAAAATGGGAAACAAGAACAAAAATTATTAAATAGAATGGGAGATTGGATGGGAAATGTTAAACGGGATGGAAAATGAGAAGGAAAATGATTAAATGGGACATGAGATGGGATAAAAAATGGTTAAATGAGATGGGAGACAAGAGAGAAAATGGCTAGATGGGATGAAAAACAAGATGGTTTAAGTTTTGGGAAGAGGCTGACCAAAGTGTGTGTACATGTTAGAGATTACCTAAGGTGGTGGTGCAGGGGAGGAAGTCTATGTTGTTGAGGCTAATATAGATATCTAAAGAGGATGAATAGGGATTGATGGAGGGATTCAGATTGAGGTATTTGGTTTAAATGCACAAGATTAGTGTGGATAGGGAATTACTGATGGTACTGGTATAGTAGTAGTATTTTGACACATTGATATATTATCTCTTAATAGAGGAGATGAAAATGAAAATAGAGGATGTATAACACATAATACAATACTCAATTTGTGGGGAGATATTTTATTTAAGTACCAAAAAAACTTAAGAATTAGTTGGAAATGAGAGCTTGACTACCCATTTAAGGGATGATGCTAGACATTGATGTGTATAGGGAGGGTACATTAGGAACCTTGGTTCTAATGATAGTTATCAATGACATGTTGCTAGACAACATGACTAGTTGGTACTTTAGGATAGTTTTTGGGGATATGATGGCATGGATGTTTGAGAGTGGCATATAATTTATGTGGGATTTGTGTGTGTTGTTGCACTTATATAGAGATTTATATTTTTTAATATATTGAGAGAGGAGGAGCATAGTAGTGTTGATTCTCCTACTTGCATGGGTGTGGTAGTACATAGTCATTGAACATCTAGAGGGAGTGTGTGAAGTGCAAGAAGTAGAAAAGCCTATAATTTATTGATGGAGGATAGTGTAGGGCGATCAATTGAGGAACCAAAGTGAGATCAACTACTATAGGTGTGTAGTGTATGATTTAATAGCCACATACATTAGTTAGAGGTTTTTTAGAGATAGATACTCTTTGAGGGTAGATGATGTAGTTTATTTGAATTTTATATTAATTCCATGCTATATTATTATGTGGTAATATTTATTCATTAATAGGTACAAGCCATATAGTGGCTATGCTAGTTTGGGTTATGAAGCACAGGGATACCCCAAATTAAGCAAGCAAGTGGCATGTTTGGGGTGTATGGATGGGTGAGGGAGATCAAATATTAGGCCATGGAGTGGGGCCATGGAAGGGAGACGGATAATGGGATGGAATGGAAAATATGGAGGGACACAGACATGGATGAAATATGGACATGGAGGGATAGTAGGGAGGGAGAAGGAATGGAAATATGAAGTGGAGATGGAGGAAGGAGACAAATATGGAAGGAGGAAAGGAGGTATAGGAAGAGGGGGAAAGAGGTGAGTTTGCAGGAAATGGAGGATAAATGGAATAGGGACAGGAAATGGACGGAATGGAATAATGGAAGGAAGGGGAGGGGTGGTGGAAATGAAGATGGAAAGACAGAGAGGAAGTGGAAAAATGAAATCTCAATAAAGCACATAACACATGAATACTATATTTTTACGTGGAAAACCCAAAAAGGGAAAAACCATGATGAGGACTAGCTAACAATATATTATAACTGGTCATAGTATATTAAAGAATGTCTCATTGCCTTTTGGACTCATTGTCCGAAGGACTCACTGTTTGGAGAATAAGAGAAATAGAAAAGAGGGGTGGCTCACAACCAAGATTTGAACTGCTAATAATGCATCTACAATATGCAGGAGATATAGTTCCATTAGAGCTCAAAATACTAAATCAACACACTTCCTATTACACTAATTCCACACTCTGCTCTGCTTTATATTCACATCACATTTACACTATGTTTGCAAACTTTACATTACATTTCATCCATCTCATATCTACAACACTAAAATAAACTTACATTTATATGTATTACATCCATAAATACCTACAAAAACAATTAGGCCAACCTAATTAGATGAAACATATAATACATTAGCCCATCGACGTAAGATCCAACCATACATGCCACAAAAATTGTAATAGATCAAAATAGTCAATAGGGGTCCCTATAATTACTCCCTTAAGTCTGATAAAAAACTTCCTTTAACTTTGCACAACCCAAACTCTTTAGGTTGACACTAGATAGTAAAGACTAGTGAAATGAACCATCTGTTCATTCACAGCACAACATGTGAACCACCAAAACACTTCCAACTTAGACCAATCATTATTCAAAAACTTGTAAGTACTCCAAAAAAATTACATAACCAAATATTATTCCATGGTGGAATGCAGAGCATTCCAATCAAGTACTCTACATCAGTAACACTGTCACTAGAAAACTCGATATTCTACCAATCATAACATTTACACCAGAGGAAATCAAGACATGAAACTTTAGATTTAAGATACTCCAACATACACCAAAATTTCCTTAGAGCAACATAACTTGATTCTTCATGGTGGAGCAATGCAGACCTCAAAATGAGTTCCCTACACATTGAAAATTGAACTCTATAACTTAGCCAAATATCAACACATCTGTTCTACACTAGACCAAAAAATCTTGCACTTGTATACTAGATTGCCATCATTACAATCACTCATACTCACAAACAACTTTACATCAATGTTGAAATCAATGAGAAAAACATATACAGTCATTCTCATATTGCCAATTGTATCATCAATGACAAGCAAACTTCCAACAATCTTCCCCTTTGTCATTGATGGCAACATGCCAAAAAAATTTCTCCAAAATACTCTCCAACCATTATTTTCTCAACTACTATTCCTATTAACTATTATCCCCCTTTGAAATCAATGGAAAAGGGTGAAATGTCAAAGAATACATACTTACTCCCCTTAATTGATATATATATGTATATATATTACATAAAAAATATAGAAATGCAATCAACTAGAAGAAGACACTTGCAATTTTGCAAGGTGTGCCTCACACTCCTTTCTTGATTCCCAATCCTTCTTAGGGAAGGAAAGAAAACTAAATTGGATTTCAAGTTGCATGAGGATATTTTCTCCTTCATCTAGGGTACTAGGTACCATATTCTTCTGTGCTAACTTTTATCCACTTTCTACCACATCAGTCAAGGCTATAAGCCTTGCACTTACCAACTCCCTGAGCTATCCGTACTACACAATAATTTTCTCTTTCTGTTCTTGCAGTTGAAAGAATTGTTCATGTAGATATTCAATAGTCATCCTTGTTGTACTATCTACGTCACTTGCTGGAACATAGACACCGAAGGCCTAAGAAACTTTTGACTCTATTGAGTCCATTTGATCCTTAATGCTCTTTGTAGAATTATTCCATTTCAAAGAAAATTGAAATAAAACTTTTGCTTCACCCAAACAATTCTGCACATTTTTTAGGTTTTCTTGGAATTTTCTATGTGCCACATTGCATTTGTTAGATAACTTAGACAATTTCCTATCATTCACTTTCTTTTTCACCTCTTTCTCCAACCTCTCTTCTAAACTGGAGTAATCCTTAAAGGAATCTAATAGCAGCCTTAAATTTTCAACACCGGATAGAGACTCGTCAATTGTAGCACCAAGAATTCCTTCTTGCAATACCTTGACTGCTTCTATTAACTCAATGCTCTTCTAGTGAGTGGAAATAATTTCCTTGCAGAAGAATGAAACACATCACTAATTTGAAGCTTCTGTAGGGGAGAGATTTTTCCCATGCCCACTTGACCCTGCATTAAAGGAAGTTGCAGTAGTTGTGTAGATACAACAGGCTTGAATTGCAATTACATGTCTAACAGATCCTGGAGTGAATCACTAGAGGATTCACCAACAACTTTTATGCTTTCCTCTTCCTTTTTCTCATTAGCCTTTTCCTTGTCACCAATGCACTCTCCATCATCATTCTTCTCTTTGTCTACACTGCCAGATTATTTCTCAGTTTCCTTTTCTTCAACTAGTTTCATATCATCTTTTTCCTTGTCACCAATGCTAGAGTCTTCCTTTGCACTCTTCTCTTGTTTTTAGACTCTTTATCTTCTAAGAGGGAAATTTTTAGTGTTCCGTGCCTCTAAATTCTCCAGGTCATCTTTCTTGTCTTTCTTTCTCTGTTCACCACTTGTCTCATCATCTGAAGGGGGTAGGTTTTTCTTTGTTTGCACTTCCTCCTTGTGCATTTCATCATCTTTTTCTTCTCCAACAATATTCTCTTCCACCAAAGGGGTATTATCAATGTTCACGTATTTTTTATATATTTTCTTCCTCAACTACATGTCATGTTGAGAATATTCTAGTACATTCACTTCAGGGATAGAGACATCACCATGTAATTGTTGTCCACTATTTAGATACATTACTAATTTGTTTTCTATATTGGCAACCTTTTCAACTGTCTCATTCCTTAGCCTCTCAATATCATCCTTATTGTTCTCATCAAGGTAGTGACCCTTTGTTTAGTCCTGAATTGTTTGTTGTACAATTCAACTAATCTAGCTCTATCCTCATCTGTGAGAGGAGCACTGATCTTTCCCAAGGTAAATTTTCTCATTCTAGCATATTCATCAAATGCTTTCTACCTTCTTGCATATAATACTCCTTTCAAGTCTTCAAGTGTCTGATCTTCTATATCTCTCAAGATAATATCAAAAGAAACAATATACCTGATAATAACTTCTTCAATTGTTGATTTTTTTTCATTATCTGCATCAGGGTACAATGCAATAGTCTCCTTGAGATTTCCATATTCTTCTATGCTACTCACCAAATCTTCAATCTTCATCGGACTATGTTTTCAGACTAGAGGGGTCTTTTCTTTCTTCTTCTTTGCCTTTGGAGTCTTCTCTCCTTTATTGGACTTTGATTTCTTCTCTCTTACATTAATTTTGAATGCTTCTTTCTCTTTCTCCACCTCAAATTCACTGTTTGTATCTATAATATTGATCTTAGCCTTCTTTGCACTTGTCTCTGCTTGAGAGATACCTATTTTTCTCTTTCTAATTAGTGGTTTTTCTTCTTCATCTTCTTCCTCTTCATCAAAATTTACAAACTTTTCTCTTGTTTCCTTCTCTTTCACTCTTCTCTTTTGTTGAGCACTTTGTTGTTTCACAGGAGTAATCTTTTCTTTCACAAGCATACTCTACTATTTTTTTAGGGCACTAGTTGACTCTTTCCTTTTAGTACCAATAGTATGTTTACTCTTGGAGGACTTAGGGTCAACTGGAGAGGGGGTAGTTGTTCTACTTGATATTCTTGTTCTAGGGGAACCTCTAAGAGGACCAAATGTACTTTTGTATTTCTACAAAATGTCTTTACGTATGACCATCACCTCGACAACCTATGATGTCATCTTCTCTATAGTCTTCTTGATCTCTTTTTCTCTCTGCTCCATGTGTACTTCATAATAATTTTCTTCATAAGTTCCATATATTCCTTCCTTTGGGTCTCTAGGAATGCTAAGCATGTGATCTTCCAAACCAAAAATTACCTCTTCAATAACCTCATATCCCATTTATGGAATCCATACTGTTCTAGGCTTAACAACCTCCATTATGCAACAATCCTTACTCACAATTAAGATAATGTCATTTTTTTTTTCTCTACCACACTCTTCAAAATCCTTTCTTTGGCTTGCATATTCTCTTGGAAAGTTTTGAGTAATCCCCATAATTCTTTCTTCTAAGTGTCTCCATCACCTAATCTCATCAAGTGGTCTCTGATTTGAATAGCCACTAGTATTTCCTTCAACCATACAATATAATTGGTTTTAAGGGTCTCATTTAGAAAGTAAAACAACAAACAAATGATCAAAGTCCCAAATTGGAAGGGGTACCAAGAGTCCTTGGTATTCTATAGGTTTTCTAAAAACTTCAGCCTTAGTAATTCACATAGGTCATAATACATTCCTTTCTTCACCATCTTATATGTTGTATTGATTGCAATTGCCGACACACAATTCTCTTTGTTTGTGAAGAATACATTGTACCCTATCATCATTGATGCATATTTTACTATAAGGTCTTTAATTTATTTGATATTTAGGGATCCCTTGTCATATTTTGCACCTATTAAATTCATCACCACTTTATTTTTCATTGATTTGAGTGTCAAAACTGGTCCTTCAGAACATAACCCTGTTACAACCCTAACTGCCTCCTTATTAATCATATGTGGTATATCCAACCCCATAAACCTGTCATGAATATTGCTTAATGTATATCTAATCCACTCATCAATGCAACAAAATATGGGAAAATTATTCCAGATTTTGAGCTTCTTCTCTGTCAAGCTCTCAAAGTCGGGTTTCAATTCAAACTCATCTCCAGTAAGCTCATTAAACCATACATCTCCTAGATTAGAGTGGTTATAATCTTATAATTTTGCATGAATGTAAATCCTAACATCTTCTATATACAAAACTCCATATAGAATCTTTGAAAATACAACATTTGAATCCATCATCATCAAGACTTATCAGGGTGCCTCTTAAATTTAGGTTGAGGATGATCTACAACCTTGACAACTTGTGGGGTATACTTCTTGCAAAAAACTGAAATGCTTATGAAACTAGTGAAAATTAGAAATCTGTAAATATCTTTTGAATCTCCATTGGCTAGGGTTTCACGCACGAGTTCTGAATAACTTCACTTTGCTCCTTCTCTACTCTTCTCTCCTTGAGTACTCATTTTAAAATGACTTAAAAATATGTGAAATCGCTTATAAATTTTTTTTGAATGACCTAAATCACATTAAATGAATTTATTTGAAGTTAGAAAAAAAGGTTGATAAATCCTAACTGTGATAACACAATCACCTTCAATCTTTTCGCAAAATTCTATAACATAATATTTTCTACTGATGTTTTTACCAATAGGTCAAGCATATCAACCTATACCTTATTCCAATTTGTTGAAGTCATCAAGACCATATCCTTGGTATGGGCTTAATGATTTTCAATTAAAAATCCCCCTAAGCCAAATCTCTCCAAAGAGTTTCTAGAGGAGACATCTGCACCAGAAGTTGGCACAAACTCAGTCTTAACCTCATTCTCCTCTTTCTTTTTCCATATCTTGTTTATCTCTTTCTTCATCTCTACTAGATCAACCTTT
>VDFB02331442.1:0-42813 GCA_007258455.2 Sequoia sempervirens | reverse complement strand
AACCAAATGGCATGACTAAGAATTCGAAGTGGCCATAGTGACATCTGAAAGCTGTCTTTTCCACATCTGATCCCCTCATCCTTATCTGATGGTAACCGGATCTTAGATCAATCTTTGAGAAGAACTTAGCCCCATGCAGCTCATCAATGAGCTCATCTATTCTGGGAATGGGGTATCTATTCTTGATAGTGCTTTGGTTCAAAGCACGATAGTCCACGCACATGCGCATGGTACCATCCTTCTTTACAAGAACCACTGCAGAAGCAAAGGGGCTCTTGCTTGGGCGTATGAAACCCATCTCCAAAAGTTCTCGGATATTCTTCTCAATCTCATCCTTTTGCCTCTTCGGATACCGGTATGGAGTTGTGATCACCGGTTTAGCTCCTTCCTTGAGCTCTATGATGTGTTTTGAACCTCGATCAGGAGGAGGTCCAGGAGGTAAATCAGCAAACACTTTACTCTTTTTGGTGAGTAAAGATTGGATATCAGGAGGATGCTCTACTTTAGTTTCAGCTGGACTCGCTGGAAGAATCATGCACTCAGCAGCCCATTCCACTTGATCATGACGTATCTACTTCGCCATCCTCTTGAATGATACAATCCGAGGACCACCATTTGACATACCTCTCAACACCACCTTCTTCCCATCGGATTGAAACTTCAACTCCATAGTTTGCAGATTTAGAGAGATCTCTCCAAGAGATCGCAGCCATTGAATGCCAAGAACGGCATCCGTATCTCCAATACTGACCACATAGAAGTCATCCTTGACTTCGTAATTGCCCAATTGCATTGACATGTTCGGAATCCTCTTGGTGCATGAGATGTGAAACCCATCCGCAACCATAACTCTGAACCTTTCAAAGTCTTCTGTTTGCAATCCTTTCTTTGCCACCACAACTTCGTCTATGAAGTTATGTGTTGCACCAGTGTCAATCAAAGCAACAATACGTTGCCCTTTGATCATTCCCCGAACTTTAAAGGACTCATTCTTTTGGAAGCTCGAAAGCTGAGCCAATGTACCACCACTTTCCTTTTCACCTTCAGACTCTTCTGGAGTATTTTCTTCATCGCTGTCCTCAAAGTCAGCTTGCTGATCAGAAAAATCAGAATTGCTTTCATCAGCTGTGTAGAACTCAATTTGATGAATTTTAGCCCCCTTTGGGCACACATGATCTTGTGACCATTTTTCTCAACAACGGAAACATAAACCTTTCCTACGGAGTTCATTGATAGTCTCTGGATCCAATCTTGAGCCATGAGGTTTCTGTGGTTTAAACTCCTTATGATGAGGCTTCTGATGAAACTTTTTCCCTCTATCTCCTTTGTGGAAAGCTGGTTTGGAATGGAACTTAGCTTTGGGAGCAGCCCACTCCATGTTTCTAGCTTTTTTCATTGCTTCTTGTAGGGACGGTGGATCAAAAGCTTTGATCCAACCCTTGATTGGCTCCATCAATCCTTCAGTGAATAGGATTACTAACCTTCTCTCTGTGATTCCAGTGACCATAACTGAAAGTCTTTGAAACTCAGCTATGTAGGCATCCACAGTGCCATATTGTCTCAACTGTGCCAACTCCCTAAAGTGCACTTCTGGGTCCTTCTTCTCGAACCTTTCAATGAATCTATTGGAGAATTCATCGTATCTAGTGATAGACCCATGGCCTAAGGTGACTAGGCCATGGTACCACCATTCATGCGCCACCCCATCTAGGTGTAGCGTAGCGAATCTAATCGCTTCTTCTTCAGCCATTGGCCTAAGTGCCAAATAGTTGTCTAGTTTTTGTAACCAAGCTCGAGCAGAATTATTATCGCTTCCATCAAAATGGGCAAGCGTAACTTTGTTGAGAGCTTGATTCCAATCTCCTTGTGCTGGGGTTCTTCTTTGATCATAGTTTCTCCCTTGGCCTCTATCCTTCCTTCTATACTCCATGTAATCATTGAAGGACATGTCAACTTTTACTTCATCAGGAAGAGTGTCATACTCTGTTCGGCCTATCCTCACCCTCTCCAAGGATGAAACATTTTCTTCAGGATCAGGCTGTGGGATTGCTGGTGTCAGAAACGTGGGTTTGAATGGTCTAGCAGAAATGTAAGTGTTGCTCACTGCAGGTTGGGCAACATGACCATTGTGTGGATTGGAAGCACTGTGCTCCCCGGTATGCCCTGTATTGTGTTGTGGAATATTTGGACCCAGTCTCCCCAACAGAAGAGAAAACATATCCATCATGGCATCCATCTTCTTATCGAGTCCTTGACCCAAATGGGCTGAATTGTCTATACCCTTCCCATTGTCACCTCTGTTGCCAGAACTTCTTTCGTTATCCCCCATTTCTGTTTCTTGCGAAGGTTCCCAGTTAGCCCTCAAAACCTCGGAAGCTGTGTGACCTTCTGGGGCTTGATGCAACTGAGTCTGAACTGTACCTCTCTTGTATACTCTTGCCAAATACCTCTGTTCTCTGTCACTCATAGAAGGCTGATTTCACAGGATGGCAGGATGATGGCTCTGATACCACTGGAATATTCCGAGCCAATTTTTTTTTATTTTTACAATTAACAAATTACGACAGTGCACCCGTTAAGGTTAGATGAGAAAACCAAAACGTATAAGAAACAACTCTAACCAGAATGGCACCGCTGAGGATGAGCATTGGTCAGAGGGTCTTCTACTCTACTTGCAGAAAGGAACTCAACGTCAAGTATGTGCTACCCAATCCAATGCGGAGTGAGGGGCGACCATATGACGGAGTGATTACAAGATCTACTGCTTGAAAGAAAATGCTGAATACAAAATCTACTACTTGAAGGAAATTGCCGAAAATTGGAAACCCTCAACACCCAGAATGTGCTTTCTAGCCCGGAGTGGGATAGTAGCGACCATAGGGCGGAGATCTATCTATTACAACTTCAAATGATAATTGAACAATACCAATTCAAGCAACAAGCTGGGTAATGACTGCCAGTACTACTGGTCAGTTTACAATATAAGATCATATGCCTGTCAAGATGTTAGAACCGTATATATATGATTCATGCAATACATTACAATCTCTTCTTGACCGAGCTCAATAAGCCATAAGAATCATTACAACTTTTACAAATGACGATCTGTTTTTTCTGCTTCTACAAATCTGTATATTGCTGGTTAAAAACAGCAGCCTGTGAATAGATACAAATACTTGTAGCTCCCTCACAACTCACTCAAATGGCCTAAACCAAAATGCAATAGACTAATATGAAGAATGCGCCAAATCTAGAACCTTAACCCCGACCCCAAACGCAATGAAATAACAATGCACAAATCCCAAGAAATCTAAATGGTACGGCCTTAAGGAAAAAGGCGATTTTCTTTTTAAAAATGATGCAAGCACTATAAAATATGAGAACTGGAGAATATGATGGCTTCCGACAAACAAAAAGAATGAGCTAATACCCAGAAAGACTATTTTTGTATTTTCCAATATATGAATGAAACATGCAATCTGCTGTGTATAAAAATGCAATAAGCTGAAACACTAAAATACTCAAAACAGATTTCCCAATGCAAAACTGAACACAAATGAAATAGCTAAGATGCACTCACAAGTAGATTACTAATCATCACTAGTCGTTGTCTTTCAAACGAGAAGAGATGCCCAAACTAGGAGGTCTTCATCCCTCGAACAATCCAGAATCAATCCGGCAGCATAACAGTGTAATTTCCAAGATGATCCAAATGATGCACAAGACTCCCTTTTTATAATCTTCGCTTGACTTCACGAAACCCTAGAATCTGATTTTAGGTCAAAATCCCCTTTCCTCAATGATGGCGTACTTTTGCCTTCAAGCTCTTGATTTAATATTTCATTTAAATATTCAACCTTGAAATATGCGCCAAACATAATCCTGCTTTGACTTAGGGAATATTAAAATGTTCTTTAATGAGGGCGCCACCCTCAATGACCACCTTTTTAAAACGACATTAAGTCATTAAGCCTAAGCCAAGGGTCAACATTAAAATATAACATTTTAACGTGACTATTTTTAATTTAAATGACTTAACTCATTTCTCTGCAAACGCCCTGAAGCCAACACTGATGAAGTCAACTGATCAATCTGAAACCGGAAGTCAACCAACCTGAGCTCTTCTGGAAGCTGCCAAAAATAGAATTTACTAAAAATAGTAAATTCCAAAAAGTACTTTGAATGCTGAGACGAACATACCACTGCGAAGCCCTCTGAAAACCCAGAAGGAATCCGCCATTAAAATTTCATCTCCGAGCAATGATCTCCTCAAAATTAGGAAACCCTAATTTTAACTTCCGACTAGCTCCCAAGTTCTCAAATCTAAAGGCCACAACGGCCAACGTAAACCCGCCAAGCTGAAAGGGACATTACATATTTGTTATGTCACTTAAAATGGTGCTGGAATTGCTTCGAGGAATGAATGCCTCCTAGCCTTGGCTCGACTTCGTGCTTGAGAGATAGCATCTAGTGGAGAAGTTTGCTTGTTGTTGAGAGGATTTTGTACTGAGGTTTGCATTGTAGCTTGGTTTTGCTTTGTAGTTCAGTTTATTGCATTTCATATCATTTTCTGGAGTTGCTGATATCATAGCAGATTTGTAGTTTTCACTCATATCTTTGAAAATAAAAATATTCTGGTTCTGGGTATTGCATATTCCTGTCTAACCTCTTGGAGCGCCCCTTTATGCAAGTTTGCAGATTTTTTGAGGTTCTCTGTGATTTTTTCTACAGCAAATTGCCCTTCTCTGGGCCGTACCATTATGGTCTGCCTGGCAAGTGTTTAGAAAAAAAAATACTTCAATTCGTCATTTGTTTCTTTGTCTAGTCTTCATTGTCATCATCCTAGCATTCGTTTGCATCAAGTCTCGTGTCATTCTGGCAAGTATTGAGTGAGTTGTGAGTATTTTAGTGAGTTCTAGGGTTGTTGGTTATGCATATTAAGTTGTTCTGTCATATCAGCTTGCATAAAGTTTGTCATTTGAGTTGGGTTTGGGTTGAAAGTCATTGTGATCATTGAGGAGACATTATACTATATTGCAGCATTGTTGGACTTCTTAGTCTATGTTATTGGCTGGCACTCTCTAATTCATTGTAAGCTGACCAGTAGTACTGTCAGCAATCTTACTTCTGCTTCCTCTAGTTCATTGTAATACCCACTGAATAAGTGGAAGAGGCTGGCTTGCCGCCTATTTATATTTTGAACTAGCATTGTAATTCCTTAGTCTCTCCGCCATATGGTAGCTCCATTCCCACCTTGGGTTGGAAAGCACATTCTTAGTGTCGAGTTTACTTTCAGCATTGTAATTTCTTTCCAGTTGTACTGACGACCCTCTTGCCATATGACAACATCTTTCTCATCTTGAGATTGAGTGCGCATTCTTGGCAAAGAGTTACTTGCAAACTGCTGGTTTTGGCTTGGACTAACCCTAACGGGTGCTTCTTGCATTGGTGTGTTGTTGAAATAAATTGAAAAAAATTGGTTCGGTATATTTCAACAAACCAGCACCAACACTAATTAGTGTTAGCTCCAAAATCCAAATCAGCTTGTAAAATAATCCTCACCAAGATCCTAGAGTAGGCGAGGTGATAGCATATGGTTCGGGGATCGTTAGCAACAAAACTTAACTAAAAGTACATTCATCTACTAAAAGCAGGCATCCTATAGGCAGTGGGAATACTCCACTTATTCAGGGGGTGAGATGATTACAAACATAAAGGCGGCAAGCCAACCATGAAATCCACTCTTCCACTATACAGTGGGGGGAATATAGTTCTCACTACCACTTATATTCGTGAGGGGAAACTAACAATCAATGAAAGATAATTATTTAAACTCAACCAATTAATTGTGGGAGTGTATAAAAACATTACAAACATAAATTGCAGCAATAATAAATAACAGCCGTTAGTACTACTAACTAGCTTTACAATGAATGAAATCAGCTGCAAAACTTATTAGAATGAAGGACAAATATAATCAATGAATTAAGGATACTATCTTTAACTTTTTACAATGTAAACAATCAGATTTTAGCCTCATAAACTCAGAAAACCAGAATTAAATAAGTCTGATTAAAAATAGGAAATCACATAAATCAGACTAGCAACATCAAAACTTACTAAAATGGACGTTACTTCTCCGAAACAGCTCGGAATGCTCCCAAACCACAACCAAATGACAACTAGGAGCTAGGCGCCCAACCTCCAAGAAGAATTCGAACTAGAAACAACCACATAATGGCACAAATCCCAATGCAGCCAGGAAAAATGGTATGGCCTCCAAGAAGGGTCAACCTTCTCCCAAAAATCAGAAACTCGAATGAAAAATTCTAAAAACTTCCACAAAGGGTCGCCCTCCACAGAGAAACAGCATGAGCGAATACCCAAAATGAAATTAAATTCGATGGCGAAGCTATGAACAGAAATTCACTTTAGCCATGTTGAACCAGCAACTCAGAAACAGGCTATACATCAGCAACCTGTCCAAAACATCAGAATTGAAGCTCTATCAGCACCTCTGTGTGAAGTACAGTCTCATATCTCCACCTAGGAAGCCATAGTTTCAGGCCCGAAAGATGGATTGATTTGCTAAGCTCCCCCTTAGCCAGGTTCTGGATTCAGTCCAATAGCATAACTTTACTTTCAAAATCATAACCTAATCAGCTCTCCACAAAGCACCAATAGATAAGCTTCAGTTGGGCAAATGAATCAACTGTAACTCCCACAAAGAAAACTCTTCATCTTCCACAAGGGGACGCCCATCTCCTCAAAGCTTCTTTTTAAAAAATATTAAAATACTTTATTATCATCTCCCTAGACGTCCACTTTAAAATTGCAACAATAAAACACTTAAATAAACATTAAATGCTCAAGTGGTTGAACCCTTAATGTCCCCATCTTTAAAATGACTTGAAGTCATTAAGCCTAGGCATGGGGTACAACTTCAAAACATAAAATTGACTCAGTATGGAACTCAGTCCAAGGAGGTAGCCAATGGGCAAGCCCAAACTGCACTGATAAACTACTAAAAATAGCAAACTAACATTAGTCGAGCTAAATCAAGCTGATGATGATGCCACTACCACAAATAGACTTACTAAAAATAGCAGATGCCAAAAATAGTAAGTTCACTTCAAACTCAACAGAAAGCCAAACTGATCAGCCACACTAAACTGCAAATGATTGGGTTGTTGCTAGAGTGATACTGCTATAAATATACTTACCAAAAATAACACATTGCTATAAATAGTAAGTTTGCAAAACCTCATATGTACACCAACTGAGCAGTACCATGACTTACTATAAATAGTAAGTGCCCGGAAAGGTTGTCAAATTCATATGCATGTCACACCACTTCAAAGGTCTCTGAAAACCCAGAAACCTTTCTTGCATGCAAGGTATCAGTCAAAATTTCATGTCATTATCTTAACATGCATGTTACCTCATCCTGAAGCTCTCCAAAAACCCAGAAAGCTCCACTAGACATGCGTCAGAAACTCACACATGCAAACCTTCGAAAATGCATCTGAAAACGGAAACCCTAATTTCTGCTTTTGCTTAGCCTATGGATTTCCGAGAATAGGCTAAAACCAACTGAAGAGCGTAGGGCTAAATTGGGGACATTACATAAAATTTCATATAAACAAGAACATTGCAATCACTTACAAGATATTACTAATATATTGTAGTTGTAAGGCTGTTGTATAACAACTGATTCAACCCAGCAAATGGAGGAAGCAATCACAAATTGTAATGTACACCCCTGGTTTTGTAACTTTAAACACCAATTTTCTTGACACAATTTTTTGCAATCTCATAGGTTTTACAACTCATACATTTCAGCAAGCAGTTGCAAATATCAAAGTTAAATATATATTTTTTTGCAGATATCAAAGTTGAATATATGTTTTCTTGTTTCTAGAAGTTTGAATTAAAATACTCATAACAACCACTCAAAATATAACTTCTAGCCATCAGATTTAATCACAAACTTCTCTAACAAAAAGAGTGACATTCACAGGTAACATATGCAAAAGATAATTTAGCTCAGTTGGTAGTATTCAATTTACATTCAGTATTCAAACTTATTTTCTGACCTGAAAATGTATTTGCAGTCTCTAAACCTTATTCCCTTGTACGGCCATTTCAACCAAATATGGCTCCTTTCCTGAAAGGATACGGCAGCCTTGCACTTGTACAGCGGCTCCAAAAATAACACAGCAATGAAAAAATAGTATGGAAGATAAAATATGTATTGCTCAATTGGTATTAAGATGTATAACACATAATATTTAGAGGCCCGACTTTTTTCCCTTACCCGCATCTACCTTTTGTCCCCCGAATTCAACCTTGACTCCTTTTAAAAAATGTGTAGAATGTTCAACTTGAATTTAATAATTTTCAACCTCCATAAAACAACACCATGTGGTCTTGAGAAATAATTTATGGAAAGTGCGGCTCTCCTCTTTCATTTCACTTTTCTCGGTACGACATTTAAACATAAAATCGTGCAGCTTTTTAAAATTTTAATATCGCTCAATACATAAATGAGGCAGCTTCATCAGACTTTAATGGCCTCAAAAAGTGCAATTTCTTTAAAATAAATGGAACTAAATAACCATGGTGTACAACTCTGCATTAAATACCTGAATACTTGTACAATATTAATATTTTGAAAACCTCTAATGAAAACAATTAAACACCAACATAGTCCCTACCGTAAACTATCAACAATCACCCAAGAAGGGTCTTTCACCTCCAAGGATGATATTCTCCATGAAGGATTTCATCTTCACGAAGTTCTAGAAAAAACCAGCAACAAAATCTCTTCTCCAAAATTTCACGTATATCCAAAATGAGCCTCAAAATTACTTTTTGTTCTTTCCATAACTCCCACACAATTTCTTGAAACTCAAAATATTTATTTTTTTATTTAATTCCCCGTATGTCTCCAATTTGGACGTCCCTTAGTGAGCATTAATTTCACTTTTGAAAAATAAACTTTTTGCCCTTAGGCCACTTTATAAACACCCCTCTTTAAATATTTTTATAAATGCTAAGTTAATTTAACTTAGAACATTGACAGTTGTAATTAGCATAATTAGTTAGAAAGCAATAGAATAAGTAAAATAAAATAATCCATGTATTGTCGGGAATTAGTCGTTGTTAATAGTTAGTACTCGGGTAGTTGTTGACAGTTAGTGTTCTCAACTGACGTCCGCTAACTATTTATAGTGCCAAATGTGTTGTAATCGAGGACTAGCACAGATGTGATGCATTGTAATGTTGCAGCCATATGAATAAGAATTTGCAACATATTTCTATGCAATTGTTATGTGACTCGTTTTATGCTTTCAATGTTATTATGTAACTTAGTTTACTCAGTATTGCAATTAAACCTTAGCGAGTAAACATTTGGCATCGTTGCCTAAGCATACTTAGGGAAATCACCCGACAGTAAGATGGCATCGTGATGGTTCGACCAGCGGAAGAGCCTGTGCAAACAAACAAAGAACGGGAAGACGATTTCACACAAGTTTTAGTGAAACTGTGGGACATATCCTTAAGGAACCATGTACGGAAGGAAGCTCTCAGGCGAGAGATCCCTCAAGCAGTCATCTGGGACAGATTGCAAGTGAAAGATGAGGTTGACCATCTCCTCAACCGTCTACCAAGGCTACTGGCCCGCCACTTCATCATCTTGCAGGATCTTCAAGTGGAGAGCGACCAAGAACGCCAGAGGCAACAGATACTGCAGCGGTTCGAGAAGAGAACCAAGCAAGAAGAGGAAAAATGGGATACCAGCCGAAGACGTACTCCTGGCAATCAATGATCGCACGACCAACCTTTAATGCCCATATAGCCTAATAAAGATAAGAATCGTGTACCAATCGGGCAAGAAACTCAGGAAGAGAAGGTTCGGCGATCACTCAGGCTATAGGAGCAAGAAAATAGACAACGAAGGCTAAAGGAAATTGACAAAGAAATCCATGAAGATATAACTGAAATAAATAAATCCATTACAAAAGCACACCAAAACCTGGATGGAATAGACCGATCTATCATAAGAGCACACCAAAGTCTGGTTGAGGAAAGGGACGAAGGACCCTTCAGTACACTATATGAAGAAAGATACAGAGTTTATGACAATGAAAATGAATTAAAAGAAGAGCTTGAAAGTAGTATCCAACACATTCAAGAAATGTCCATATCGGACGACGACGAAGGGTTGATGACTGGAAGATCCAAGCCCAAGACCCTAGGGTAGAGGGAGTACCAGAACAAACCCCAAGAGACTCAAGGTGTCGAGGATGCTAACAGAAGACGTGGGAGAGACTCGTACGTGGTCGAGAGTGCAAGTGACGCACTAGAATGTTGCAAGAGAACTAGTCCAATGAGGTCAATCAGACAAGGAGGGCATCGAGGAAGGATGGTGACTCCGCCAGCCGAGAGGCAAAAGTTTCCAAAATTCACAAGGATTGATTCAGAAGATCCAATAAGGCACTGCAAAACGTGAAAGACTATCTGGCTAGCTAACGGATAGGACGATACGAACTATTGGCTGAAAGTATTTCCAGCAATTCTAAGAGACAGTGCCATTGACTGGTACACAGAACTGGACCAAGTAAATAGGGCATCATGGAGATTACTCAAGAAGGCATTCCAAGATGAGTTCAAACTCCTAAGGGATGACAGTGAGATTGTAGTGGAAATCTACAATACAAAGCAAGGGAACCACAAGGACATGCGTACCTATAACCGAAGACTCAAAGACTTGTTGGGGAAACTGGAGGCTTAGCCGGTTGACAGGCTAAAGAAGCGATGGTTCATCAAAGGCTTGCTGTCGTCGCTAAAGAGAAAAATTAAAGTCCTACCACCGTCATCGTACGCCGAAGCGTACAATCGGGGGATGGATATAGAGAGAGAAAATAAAACATCCTCCCGAGGAAAAAGGAAGATAGACGACGAGGATAGTACTGACAACAATGTGAGTCAAAAATGGTGCAAGCACTCTAAAAAGGATATGTTAAGAATGACGAAAGAATTGAAGGCTGATAAGGAGAGCACGAAGAAAGCCAGAGAATTGTGGTGTACGGATTGCAATGGGGAAAGACACACAAAAGCAAACTGCCTGAAGAAGTTGTTCTGCGATATATGCCAAGTGATGGGACATTCCATTAAGGAATGCCCATACAACTTAAAAGCAAGAAGTGCACAAGTACTCTTCGCTCAAGGAGAACCATCGCCACCGCCAAACACAACATCAAAACCCCAAAACAATTCCAACGCATCCCTTGGAGGGTACCGAAATAACCGAAGGAGCAATAATAGTACCCTATGAAGTAAGATACGATATGACGGCAAGGGAAGGCCCATGATACAATGTCAGAAGTACAACAAATGGGGCCACTTCGCCAGGGAATGCCAGATCAGCCAAAGTCCAGGGGGAAGATTGTGCAAGTGGTGTAGACCAAGTGACCATGAAGACAACAAATGCCCCAAGCAAAAAGGCATCCATATGCTGGGGGTGGAGGAGCAAGAGGTACTAGCTATCACCAAAGCACAAGCGAAGAACACCACCTACCCAGATCCACATACGGAAAAGCAAAGAATGAGGGAAGAAAAAGTAGAAGTGGAACTAGCAATGACGAAGGTAAACAAAACACCAACACCTCTAGAGAAACCAGACACCTCTCAGCAGTCGGAGGCAGAAACCAATATCATACGGCAAGTACTGCAGGCCACTGTACCGATAAAAGTAATTGAACTTCTCCAGACTTTGTCGCAGTTGGGACTAGCAATCACAAACATTGTCGAGGATGGCAAGCACCCGCAATCGGAGGACCGAAGGGAAGAATTGTTACCAGAACTGCCACCGTACGGTGAACAAACCATCAACCCAGTACTACTAATGGAAAACATCGAGAAGATGCCAACAGTCGTTCAGATGGAGATCGAAGGAAACATTTTGACAAATACTATCGTCGAGGGAGGATCGGGAGTCAATGTACTACCTAAGGACACATGGAAGAGTTTCGAGAAGCCAACACTCTGGCCACCAACATTCCAACTTGTCGGTGCTAATCAGCATGTTGTCAAACTGTTGGGAACATTGATGGCACAGAAGGTGGTGATCGAAACACGACCATTCCTACTGAACTTCATAGTCATCCCACTACAGAGGAAGGCGTACGATGCGTTCCTCGGACGAGAGTGGAAAGGAGTTCAGCCATATATTCGCTGGCGATTGGCCAACCACACAAACACTGCAAATGATGGCAGCTTGGCTTTGCAAGAGGCTAACCTTCCACAGGAATGATGATAAGTTGGTGGCACAACTCTTCAAGATGGAAATGGCTTACAGGGAACTATTCCTAGCACGCAAGAGATATGAGGTGAACTATGACAAAGTGACAGGCAAAGCAGAACAAGCCATCACTCTCTCCCGACAGATCCAAGCCAAGGCAGAGTCCTTAGAGAGTGAACTTCAGTGATAGACTCGCCTTCTGGAAGAGGAGAAAATGAAGGTGATCGCTCGAGAGGCAATAGTACTGGATAAAGACAAGACAATAAAAGCACTCTAGGAAGAGATGGCCAGGCAGTTGGAAGCGAAGGATAAGGAACTAGAAAAGGCCAAAAAGCACCTAAAGGAGGTGGTGCATTTGGTCAAGACTACACAAGAGAAGGAGTTGAAGGCCACTCGCCAGCTGTAGCAACGAACCGAGGAGCTGTATCAGCTGAGGCAACTTACCGCTCAAGCAGCCACTTCATCGGTTCACCAACTGCTAGGGACATCCTCTCAACCTTCCTCCCATTGAATCTCTTTGTAGCATCTCCCAGTTTTTGTATTACTCGCATGGGAAGACAACTTTTTTCTAGGAGGGGATGATGTAATCAGCATAATTAGTTAGAAAGCAATAGAATAAGTAAAATAAAATAATACATGTTTTGTTGGGAATTAGTCCTTGTTAATAGTTAGTACTCGAGTAGTTGTTGACAGTTAGTGTTGTCAACCGACGTTGGCTAACTATTTATAGTGCCAAATGTGTTGTAATCGAGGACTAGCACAAATGTAATGCATTGTAATGTTGCAGCCATATGAATAAGAATCTAAAACATATTTCTCTACAATTGTTGTGTGACTGGTTTTATGCTTTCAATGTTATTTTTAACTTAGTTTACTCAATATTGTAATTAACCCTTAGCAAGAAAACATTTAGCGTCGTTGCCCAAGCATGCTTAGGGAAATTGTCTAACGAAAAGATGGCGTCATACTGGGTCCACCGACAAAAGAGCCTATGCAAACAAATGAAGAACAGGAAGACGATTTGACACAGGGTTTGGTGAACCTATGGGACATATCGTTAAGGGACCACATACGAAGGGAAGCTCTCAGGTGAGAGATCCCTCAGACAGTCCTCTGGGATAGACTGCAAGTGAATGATGAGGTTGACCATCTCCTCAACCATCTGCCAAGGCTGCTGGCCCGCCAGTTCATCATCTTGCAGGATCTTCGAGTGAAGAGCAACCAGGAACGTCGAAGGCAACAAATACTGCAGCAGTACGAGGAGAGAACCAAGCAAGAAGAGGAAGAACTAGATACCGGTCAAAGATGTACTCCCAGCAACCAATGATCGCACAACCAAACTTTAATGCTCGTACAACCTAATAAAGATAAGAACCGTGTACCAATCGGGCAAGAAATGCAGGAAGAGAAGGTTCGGCGATCACTCAGGCTACAGCAGCAAGAAAACAGACGATGAAGGATAAAGAAAATTGACAAAGAAATCCATGAAGATATAACTGAAATAAATAAATCCATTACAAGAGCACACCAGGACCTGGATGGAATAGACCGATCTATCATAAGAGTACACCAAAGTCTAGTCGAGGAAAGGGACGAAGGACCCTTCAGTACAAATATGGAGAAAGATACAGAATTTATGACAATGAAAATGAATTAAATGAAGAGTTCGAAAGTAGTATCCGACGCATTTGAGAGTTGTCCATATTGGACAACAACGAAGGGCTGAGGACTGGAAGATCTAAGCCCAAGGCCCAAGGGTAAAGGGAGTACTGGTACGAACCCCAGGAGACTCAAGGTGTTGAGGATGCTAACAGAAGACATGGGAGAGACTTGTACGTGGCAGAGAGTGCGGGTAACGCACCCAAACGTTGCGGGAGAACTAGTCCTGTTAGGTCCAACACACGAGGGCACTGGGGAAGGATGGTGACTCCGCAAACCAAAAGGTAGGTTGCCAAAATTCACAGGAACAGGTCAAAAGATCCAGTAAGGCACTGCAAAACATGTGAGACGATCTGGATAGCTAACAGGCAGGATGATACAGACTATTGGCTGAAAGCATTTCCAGCAACCCTGAGAGACCGTACCATCGACTGGTACATAGAACTATACCAAGTAAATAGGGCATCATGGAGATTACTCAAGAAAGCATTCCAAAATGAGTTCAAACTCTTGAGGGATGATAGTGAGATTGTAGCGAAAATCTACAATACGAAGCAAGGGAAGCACAAGAACGTGCATACCTATAATCAGAGACTCAAAGACTTGTTGGGGAAACTGGAGGCTCAACCAACCGACGGGCTATAGAAGTGATGGTTCATCGAAGGCTTGCTGTTGTCGCTAAGGAGAAAAATGAAAGTCATACCGCTGTCATCATATGTTGAAGTGTACAATCAGGCGATGGATATAGAGAGCGAAGATAAAACATCCTCCTAAGGGAAAAGGAAGACGGATGACGAGGATAGTACGGACAACAGCGACGGTGAATCAAAAACGGTGCAAGCACTTCGGAAGGATATGTTAAGAATGATGAAAGAATTGAAGGCCGATAAGGAGAGCACGAAGAAAGCCAAAGAACTATGGTGTACAGATTGCAATGGGAAGGGACACACGAAAGCAAACTATCTGAAGAAGTTGTTCTACGATATCTACCAAGCGATGGGACATTTTGTTAACGAATGCCAATACAACTTCAAAGCAAGAACTGCACAAGTACTCTTCGCTCAGGGAGAACTGTTGACACCGCCAAACACACCATCAAAACCCCAGAACAATTCCAACATGTCCCCTGGAGGGTACCGAAATAACAGGAGGAGCAATAATAGTACCCCATGAAGTAAGATATAGTACGACGGCAAGGGAAGGCCCATAAAACAATGCCGAAAGTGCAACGAATGGGGCTACTTCGCCAGGGAATGCCAGAATGGTCAAGGTTTGGGAGGAAGATTGTGCAAGTCGTGTGGACCAAGCGACCATGAAGACAACAAATGCCCCAAGCAAAAAGGCATCCATATACTAGAGGTGGAGGAGCAAGAGGTACTCGCTATCACCAGAGCACAAGCGAAGAAGGCCACCTATAAAAACCCACGTACAGAACAGCAAAGAATGAGGGAAGTTAAAGCAGAACTGGAACTGGCGATGACGAAGGAAAACAAAACACCAACACCTCTAGAGAAACCAGGCACCTCTTGGCAGTCGAAGGTGGAAACCAATATCATACAACAGGTACTACAAACCACTGTACCAATAAAAGTAACTGACCTTCTCCAAACTTTGCCTTAAAATAATATTCAAGCAAACAATAGTTAAATTAAAATAATTTCCAGGCAACTAAGCCTAGAGAGGAGACACTACACAAGTGTGAAATACCACTCACATAAGGTGTGGCTAGCCGTTTAGATGAAGTTGTAGACCAAAACAACCCTCACAAATCTTTAAAACAGCAGCAACCTAGTTTTAAACACTTGTGAAGCCTAATCTACAGTAAGTACCTCCTCCTTAAAATGTCAAGCTCAACTCACACACTTGTACGGATTCCTTCAACCCTAAAATGGCGACTTAATTGTGACTGTACAAAATCAAACAGAACTATAATTCTCAATCATCGACCAACATATAATAATACAGCTAGTGAAACTTGTACGGCCAATTTCGGAATTGGTACGGCTAGCTTATAACAAGTATGGCACCCCTGGAAAATGCTCAACCTTCACAAAAGGATCAATACAGTGGTACACGAGGATGTGTCCCCTAGGGTTTTAGCCCTCGTACCCAGCCAGAGACGTTTCGGGGACAAGGGACGCCTTGGGGACATTTCCTAGGCATCCCCAAAATGAGTTTTTTTTGGGGGGACATTTCGGATTGTAGGGGATATCTCAAGGACGGTCAAGGGACAGCCAGTCATCCCCGAAACAATTAGGGGATGCCTAGGTGTCCCTCAACCATCCTGAGGGCAATTGGCCCTCCCCTTTTTTCCAGCCACTTTTTGCATTAAATAAAAGCTACGAAATTAAATTGATGAATAGTATGCTGGTATAGGTCTGCTAAAGCTTTGGAAATGCACTATACAGGTCTGAAAAGAGAGATAATCACCAAGAAATCACAACCAACTCACTCCCAGCTTGCCAATATTAAGCATAGGTTGTGAATATCAACTCCAAGTACATTCAAACTTCAGCCAAACACCCTTGAAGGATTATACATCAGTTTGGAAACTGTATTTCATTCATTTGCAGGTCTGTTATGAAACTTCAAATGTATCAAACACAACAGGTCCCACTTATAGATTTCAAATTAGTAAATTACTACAAATATACTTGCTGATTTATAATTGATATGCAATGAATAGCCAATATGAAACCCTATGACAGTGATTGCATTCAGATTTGAATAGTTTATGCTCACATACATCAAGTATAAATATTGATATGGCTGGAAATGAATATATTGGACTTGTTGACGTGGTTTTTGCGACTACACCAACACAGAATAAAGTTGCCAACGGCTACCCTATCCTCTCTTGAACAAAGTTTCCTGCATGCTAAGATTGCGAGATAGATCATACATTTAACTCCAAGGTTCCTTCAGTGTGAATAGTCTCAGTTGGCTTGATGTGATATTGCTGGTATTTCAAGGGGACTTACACAATTGTTCGACAGTTGACAGCAGACAGCGGACTAAGGGCTTTCGTGTAATTAAAATGATTTAGCAAGTGAGTACAAGTTTCCTAATCTAACCAGAAGTGGACTGAAATTAAATGAGTGTAGGGCCTAAGAAGTTTATGTTCTATTCTAAATGCAAGATATGTGGAGCTCGACTTCAGCAGACTTCAACCGGATTTCACCTAGCCTCGCATCGGACAACTTCAGCAAAATCGGTGCAATCTTCAGGGGAGTAACGAAGAATATTCAAATTATAATTCAACATACATGTACCATCACAACGATGCATACAAGCATACGAATCACAATCGAAGTTAAGTTTGAAATGATGTCCAGTTGACCACGCAAGGCAAACTCACCGTCAGCGAGTCGCTAGTGGTATGGATAAAGAGAAGCTACGTCGATCAAACACCACAAATCCAAAGTAAACTACTTGCATGAACTGAAAACTACACTACTTTATGCTACTTGAAGTTGAAGGGATGAAGAAATCTTGCTAGCTACTTATAACAAAGATGAATTCACCATTCAATGAAAGATCTTTATTACAATAGTTTTCGCAACAATCTCTTACAAAGTTTTCAAAGGAAAACTTTCCTTCTCCTTCAAACTACGCTATGCTAAGATATTACAACTAAAGTGCCTCTGCTCTACTCTCTAGTTTGATCTCTAAGCTCTACCTCTACTGAATTACAAATGAGGGGGATTCCCCCTTTTATAGATAGCCCAGTCCAACGGACGGCTCAGATTACAATCGGCTGGATGGCCCAGATTGTGCCACCTCAGCCCTAAACAAGATTCACCCTAAAAACCGCCACCAAGAGGAGTGGGGTAATAAATGAGCCATCATGTCCATCATCCTTCTAGAAGATTCCAACTTTGAAACGCATTCACACTGTTCTCGATCTTCTTCTTGACGTCGTTCTTCAACTTTGCTCGAGCTTCCATTCTTTTCTCCATCTTGAGTTTTAAAAACATTTCTTCTTTGTCACTAAGTCTCAACACTTAGCCATTTTCTTTGCAACTTTTCTTTCCTTCGTGGATTTATCATCTTGACCATTTGCTTCATCACTTTAAGTCATCATCGTTTGGTCTCGACGTTTCTCCTGCAAAACAAGCAAGGAGAAGAGTATTAGAACACTTCATAACATAAATTCACTTTACTTACCTGATTTTCACGCTTTAACTCCCGAGGGTTCATCATCTTCACTAGCGAACTTTGCGTTCAAATTCTTCATGCCTTAGCCAAATGTCCAACCCATCTTGCATTCTGCCTAGCGCACTTCACCCTAATATTTCATCCAACTTAGACTCGAGAAAAATGCTTTCATCTGGAATTTGATCAAAAGTTATCTAGGCGCCCAACTTCAAATTCATCTGCCAAGGCATCTTATCTTCACAAACATTTTTCCTTGCCTTTAGAAATTTTTAACTTTTTTACTTCAGGGTACCATCAACCTCGGTGCCCATTTAAAATCTTTTACCTCGTAACCCCTTTGGCAAGCTATGGAAGACCTTAAAATCCATTCCTCATCGATAATCTTCAATACAAGAAGAAAATTTCTTTCTGAACTTGTCGAATTCATGGGTATACAACAAACGGGTTCATTTAATTTTGAATTTTGAACCTTAGAAAACTAACTTTCAACAAATTTATTCAAGCTCCTCATCCCTGTGAGTACTTTGTTGCTCTGACTTGAAAATTCTTTATCAACCTCGCGAAGCAGGCACTTTCTGACTTCATCTCCGGCAAATTCATTCGTATCCAGGAAATTTCATCACTTCACCAGACTTAGGCGTTTTTCCTCTAGAGAGGTGGAATTTTGATAACACTTAGAAAAATATTTAAAATCACTTAGCACTTCGAATTTTCCTTAGAAATTTTTTATTCACCTTCAATCACTCTGCCTCTGGTGAGGAAAATTTATCTTCACTTAGGAAATTTCCTTGAAAGCACATCATACTTAACATGTTTTATTTTTCATCACCATAGAGTTAATATCTCCAACGCCCAACCTATTATATTCATCACCCTTATCAACTTTGGGCGCATATCACACTTGAAGGTGAATAATAACCACGCCTAGGCAACATTCTCCATCCTCACTTTCTATTCACCACCTTAGGCGCATTTAGCTTGTCATGGAGAACATGTTTCCAACGCCACCTTTGACCTTTGACCCCTCAGCTTCTTTCTTAGGCGCATATGACAAGATGTAAAGGATGAAACTTCCAACGCCTTAGTGACCTTTGGGCTCCCTCATTTTTTGTCTTTTCTTGCCTTCTCTTGAGTGCATATGAGCATGGAAGGAGGATGAAACTTAAAACGCCACCTTTGCTTTGACTTGTTGACCCCTCAAACATGGGCGCATTTGGCACTTGGTGGAGGATAAAAGTTTGACACTTAGAAACTTTTTGCATGTCTTGAGGGCACATTTCAACATAGGAGGTGGATGAAACTTGTTCACCTCCTTGACTTTCTTGAGAGGTGGGCGCATTTTGCCATGTGAGGTGGATGAGAGTTATACTTAGAAAATTTTCTAGCATTTGGCTTGCATGTGAGGGCGCATTTTGCTATGTGTGGAGGATTAACATCTTTGACTTTCCTTTTGACTTTCTCTAGCTTCCCAAGCATGGGCGCATTTTTCCATAGGAGGAGGATAAGCATTTCATACTTAGAAAATTTTTGCATGCCACTACCTTGAGCTGGGCGCATTTGGCCTAGGGAGCAAGATATTGCTCATACTTAGAAAATTTTCTATCATATGCTGGAGATGAGGGCACATTTAGGGGTGTCCACAGGATGAGGTCAACACTTAGAAATTTTCTTGATGTCTCTTGTAGCCGGGCTTATTTTCAAGGTGGTGAAGCGATAAAGTTCCACATAGCTATTTTTCCTTCCTTCCGCCAAATTTATGTCCCCGCTATTTATAAGTCTTCCGATTTCCATACTAAGCTTGGAACGATGAAATTTGAACACAGACCTTCATGACGTGACTTGACCTCGCAGACATTAATCGCCATTCCGAGTTGCCCGCTAAAAATAGCAATACTGGCTGTGGTTTGCTATTTATAGTAATTGCCCGGCTTCGGAGCACTTCCAATGTACCGCTTTCGATTTGAAATTAATGATTTGCTCCTCACCACATGACCCACCAGCAGACATCGGGCGCATGCCGCTGATTTGCTATTTTTAGCCCTGCTTCCAAAATGACTTACTTCGCGCCCATTTGCCTCAAATTTTACCAAAGAAATAGCCCGAAGAGGCCGGGACAACGGTGGTATACACCGGCTGAAAATTCCGACTTTTTACCCCTCTTTTGGGTCCCGGCCGAAACCCTAATTTGTTCTCGCCAGATGCATATCAAATGATTCGCTTGTTCCCCGCCTATCAGATTACGATCAGCCCGCGGATTCCGCGCCGAGGTGGCTATTCGACGCGACTCGCTAAAAATAGTAAGTTTTCAAATAGGTGGTTATCTCCGCTTTTGCATGTCACATCACGCCTCTAAAACCTATAAAGAATATGCAAACATGCAAAGAAAACCCGACATGCAAACCCTAAAAATAAATAGCCTCCCTAAGGTTGGAATTTCGAAGTCGCTATCTCGCTTTGCATGTCACACCATCGCGAAGGTATCTAAAACCTGTATATGATCTCCGCATGCATTGAAAAATTTCATTAAGCCCCGAATCCGCTTTGAAGCTAAACCGCTAAAAATAGTAAGCGTCTGCTTCTACCAAATTTTGCACACACGAAAGCCTTTGATGTGTTATGAATGCAGCGTGACTGTCGGAATTTCAAGAATGCTGACAGAGTACCTGGAATTGCACACTTACTAAAAATAGTAAGTTGTCAAAATCTGATGAAATTTCAGTGGAAGCTTGTTGGAAGCATACCGACATCAATGTCAATCTCTATTTTCAACTTATTCACTTCGTTTGACCTTGAACTGACCAGGAAAGTACAAACCCTAATTTTCAGACTTGGCCAAATTCATGTTTAAACTCAACGGCGGAGACATCCCTCGAAAGGCGAGTAAGAGACCGCAGGAAAAGAGAGAGATGTCCAAAGCCAAGACCGAATGGAGCGGTAATTAGGGGTCCCTATTTTACCGTGGGGCTTATGTGTGAAAAAGGTCACAACAGACTCTCATCTATAAGTAATCAACAATTATGAAATCCTAAGGTGTCAAATACACTAAAATCACAACTTGTAACCCTATAAAAGCTGATTTTATTTGATTTTGCAATAACTAAAACAATTACATTGACTGATATACAAGTTGGAAACACAATTTCAGACTTACAACAATTAGAAATTTCATTCATAGTAGATCAATGACTGAAAAGGTGTTGGCGTTTCAATTCGCACCTCTGGAATGCAAATTAGAAACGAATAGCTATGCACAGATAAACTACTCTTCGAATTAGGAGGCGAAGCTCCCTCTTTGCTGATGTTGCTTTAAAAAAAGTAAACTAAACTAATTTGCCAATCTTTTTGTTCAGCTAAGAGCACAAGGTTATAAAACTCAAGCACCATAGCTGAGATTTTCTCTTTTACAAGTTCAACTATGACTAAGCCTACTCTAATGACGTTTCTAACTTCTCAAGTAAATGCAGAGTATGAGAGTTAAAAATGAACAAGGAAGGATTCTTTGACATAAATACTTAAATAAAATTTTCTCCCAATGCACATCTACTTACTTTCAATGCAAGCTGAAATAAAGATCATATAAGCATAACACATAAAACGGAAATCTGAGACATTATATCAGGGCAAAGTAGGCACAAGACTTTATTTCTCAAATCTCAAGAACAAAGATTACACTTCTGGGACAGCAGAATTGTAGCAAAATAGGCTTACAGTTTAGCGATCAACCAGAATAAATTGACACAAGACACAAGAACTAAACAATAACTTGTAGCTAAAGAGGCATACAAACTTGCTCTTACACTAAGTGAACAATACTGAATAACAATTAGAAGGCACTAGTAGGCTCAACGTTTTGTTATCACAAGCATGGTTAAAGAAAAATGGGCAAGCCTGCCTTTATTTATACACAAGCAAACGAGTAGGGAACCCTAAAATCTCCTTGCTTTTACAACTAAGACTTGGCATCATGCAAGCTTTATTTCTAAAAACTAAAACAAGATAAGCATCTAACAACCTATGAAAGCATAAAAAACAGGGAAAGTGCAAACTATTACAACTTGATTTATTTTCTCCTTCAAAGAGTGGATAAGAATGAGACAAGAATAGAAAAAAAGCTTGAGATAAGAATGGAAAGAAAGTTGGGAGAAAGTTGTTGCTTTAAATCTCAACCACATCTGCCAAAAAGCTAGAAACTATATCTCTATCAAGAACGTCAATACTATCTATAGAAAAATTCTACTTTTCAAGGATCTCTTCACCTTCTGCAATTGAACTTAGGGAATCTTTCACATCTTCAGCTGCTTTATGAGTTCTATTCTTGAAAAACATCGCTGCCCCAAAAGATGACTCATTAATTGATAACTTGGTGGCTTTGCAACTTTATGCTTCTGACACTTCACTTGATTTTCGAACGGAAGAGTATTGTACAATTCTTTTCCGATACTTGTCCTTTTTCTCATATTACACTTTTTCACGCTCTTCAGCTGAGATGATGAAGTTATTTGTCCATGGTGGTTTTTGAAAAGCACTTCTCAACATCGTTCGGCCTGAGGCTACAAGATACTATACTGGCTTGGTCCTAAATCCCATGGGAGAGTATTGCATGCTGAAAAACTTGAATTTTAATAGTAAACTCGACTATGTTCGAACACCTTTTGTGCAAATGGCTGAAAATTGAAGGCTAATTTCTCCTGAAAAACAGATTTCTCGAAAAAAGTTGGGACCTGGGTTTTGTAGATAACATTTTTTAAGAGGACCCAAATCGTCCGTTTTGGAAAATACTAAAGGCTGGTCAAAAAAGCAGAAATCCTAAAATTTTAGGATTTTCATAAAAAAAAGCTGAGAGCTGGGTTTTGTGCAGAATCGTGTTCTATGTGGACCCAGTTGATCACTTTTCGAAAATAATGAAGATTTCTTGGGCATGCGAGAAAAAAGCAAGTTTTTGAAAGTTGAAAAATTCTTCAAAGTTGTAGAGAATCAAGAACTGAGCTGACCTAAATTGTTGGAAATTGAAAATATTGACCCCCTTCTTTTGAAAATCAATGCCTTGGAGAAATAAAGTATGAAAAAGCGAGCTCCTTGGTGTGCTGATCCGGAAAATATAAAGAATTGTGAAAAAGCACCACATTTTGGCTCTCGAATCCTGAAAAGAATAAAATTTAATTTTATGTCTCCTCTCTTGCTCTTGGATGCCAACCTACAAAAAGTGAATAATGAAATCCAAAGCCTTCTTATATAAGTTTCGAGGATAAATAAAACGCTTTATTATCTACTTTAAAACTTTCGAAGCCAATCCTGAGCAGGTTTGTTCAACTTGGACACTTTTTATTGATGCATATTAAAAATTGAAAAATTAACTAAGGCATTCAGCCTTGGGCGCCCTTCTTGACCTAGAGCGCTTTTCCTCTCCAGACTTAGCCATTTTTTCACCTTTTTCAAGATTTTGCTTGATTCTGACCTTAGTTTGATTCTCGATTTTAGATGCTAGGTTGATGCTGTGAACTAGCCAACCGATCCATTGCGGAGCCTGACTGATTTTGAGAAGATTATCCTGGAGGCAACTTCTGATAAAAACTTCATCTGACCCCTCAAAATCATGGGCGCCCCTAGCTACCTAGGGCGCCTAGGCTTACCAATGTTAGCCATTTTTTCAAAAAAATTAATTTCTTGCTTGTTTCTTCTCCTTCAGATGATTTTGCAATTTTGGATGATTCGGAGGTCCGACGAACTGATGGTTGGGCTCATTGCATGGCTCGGAGGATTCCGAGGGGGGTATCCTGGGAATGATATTTCCTGAAAACTGCTTTTAGGGCCTCAAAAGCTTGGGCGCCTATCTCCTCCTAGGGTGCCCATGGCTTGCAAACTTAGAATTTCTTGAAATTTTCATTTTGCTTTTGACTTCATCCCTTCGCTCTATCTTCGATATCTGCTGACTGCCAACTCTGATGGACTTGCTGATGATTGCATTGGAGAGCTGCTTCAAAACTGAAGAAGACATGTTGGAGGCTACAACAGCAAATTCATCCATTTGATGACCATAAAGCTTGGGTGCCTATCTCCTCCTAGGGCACCCAAGCTCTCCAGCCTTGGCCATTTTTGGCTCTTTTTCAACCTTCAAACTTGAAACCTCATGTTATGTTCTCCGTTCGATCTGAATTTTCCGGCAATTGAATGATCTAATGATTTTGCTGAGATATCCATTGCGAAGCTGGCAGGATTCTGAAGAGATTGATTGATCTGGCAAACCCTAATTGTTGAATTTGAACCTCCAAAACCCTAGGCGCCTATCTCCCCTTAGGGCGCCCAAAATCCCAGACTTAGAATATTTCTTGATAATTTCCATGATTTGCATTTTGCTTCTCTCTTGAGACCTCTCCGTTCAATCTGAATTTTGGATGAGTGATTGATCTGATGAACCTATTGCTGGATTCACTGCAGAGTCAGAGGGATTATGAGCAAGTTATCTTGAATGCACAAACCCTAATAATAACATCTGGCAGCTTGAAATGATGGGCGCCCTAGGCTAGTAGGGGCACCTTTATTCTTCAGAGATAGTTTTTATTTTCAACTTCTTCAATCTTCCTTCATTCTTCGCTTTTCGCTTCGTACTCGACAGCTGGTGACTAAAAAATGACTAAGGCACAAAATCCCAAGCGCCTTGATTGAGCTGGGGCACCTGAACTCTCCAGACTTGGTCAAAATTTTACAATTTTCAAGATTTTCCAGCTTCTCTCCTCCATTCTTCGTTCTTCGTGCATGTTCATCATTTCTCATCTTTTATGCAGTGTTGAGACTTTGAATCTGACACCTGGCAATTGACTAACCTCCATTAATGACTTTGGAACTCCTGAAAAAGCAGAAAAGACCCACTAGGGAAAAACTGATTTTTTGATGATTCTAACTGGACCAACCTGATGAGGAAGTATTTTTGACCAATCAAAATTAGTTTGAACCCTAGAAGCCAAACTTTCTATTTTTCAAAAATTTTGCCAACATCCATTTCAAAAGAAACCTAGAAAAACCTAGAAAAGAATTCTATTTTAAGAAATTTTCCTAAAATTTAGGACCTAAAAACTGAGATATGGGTTTTGTAGACTTGGTCCCTCTGAGCAGACCTAGATCGTCAAATTTGAAAATTTTGAGTTTTTGACGCTCATGCAAGACATGCAAATCCCAATTTTCACATTTTTTGACAATTTTTACAAGACTTTTAACCATTTCTTCAAAATGCCTAAGTGTAGTAAAAATTTTAATTTGGGGTACAACAAAAGGCTGATGGTATAGCTATCACACACCCAAGAAACCTTGTGAACAGCAAGAATGGCTGTTGGATATGACTGAAACAAAGTTATAACAATAGCAATAATCCTTCCACCATGTAGATCACCTAGTATGACAAGGCAGCTGGCTGGTATAGGGCTCCAGATGATTGACTGTTTGACTCCACCATCCCACCGTACCGGAAACTTGGTGGAACATAGGATCAATATGATTTGCAAGCAAATATATATTCAATATTCTCTCACATCTGCAACAACAATCAAATCTGTAACACATCAAGCAACTGCAAACATTCTTCAGCTATTTTGTCATAACCTCTTCTCCAGCGTAAGTTCACAATTAACCCTCAGCCAATTTTTGTGTTTTTCCCAAAGGCTAATGAGATGGTTGAAAGCGAAAATTAATTAAACAATTAAATATTAAAGTTGTCAAAAAAATAAAATTAAAAGAAAACTTATATTTAATTATTTAGAAAGGTGTTATAAGTGATTAATTTAAGTTTTGCTAGGCTCATGGTACACAAAGGTGACAAACATGACACTTAAATTATAATTTTATAACTTTGTGGAAAATTATCCCAGAAAGAAACTTATTTTATTTTATTTCCTCAAAATAACTTTATTAATAAGAGGAGAGTTTTTCCACTAAAAAACATATATATTTTTTGAAGCAATCATATTTTTAGGGAATGAATGTGAGTTCTTCTTCATTCCCCAAGGATGGAAACCCTTTGGAAATTTGAAAGCTTTGGGGATGAAAACCCTCCTAATTTTCAATGCAATCTCATATAGCAATTGACAATGAGCTTCATCAAACATTGTTTTTATAGCTTCTATTTTGGGTGTGAAAATTTCAGTGATATCTTGGTTTGTTTTCAATTTTGGGTTTTGGTGGATATTATTAATATTGTTTCAATTGTTTGGCGTGCTAATCCCTATGTAGGCTATACCACACAAGTATTCTTCAATTTGCTAGACTATCTTAGCCATACCAATATAAGTTTCAAACATTCTACATGTTGTTCTAATATCCTCTAGCTGTGTAGATTTAAATGCATCCTATTTGAATCCAAACCTTGGCTGCACTATTCAAACAATGTCGATTCATGCATATTTTGGATTGTTGATTGGCGCCTAAGGCTGTGAGGGCCATTCATTTATTATTTTTATGGGTAAATTTATTGTTATTTCTGTTCTGATCTTTCCTACCAGAGCTGGGCATGAGTTTTGCAAGAATAGAGCATTGATTTTTTGTCTCACTAGGGGACTGATAGTGATCATTTTTTTATTGCCGTTTAACATTTTACATGGAGGGTTTCATAATTTTATACAGTAGCTACATTCTTATCAGACCAATAGCAAATCCTTCATTCTACTTAAAATGCCCCTATATCAGCCAAACATATGATGGAACTGAAGCAGCAATAATTTGGAGGTATCGATGTGTGTGGCTCCATCTTTTCCTTGTTGGGGGCAATGTTTCTGGGCACTTTTGCAATTCTTTGTCTCCATCTAGACATCAAGTTGCACCTCCATTCAGCACCTTAACAAATCATTCTATGGAATGATGCCCATGGCAATCTTGAAGGGTTACTTCTATAATAATTTAACAACTATATGAGTTCACATACAACTCCTACGAGCAATTCCAATCCATCTATAACCTGCAACACTTATCAAATATTTTCCAGATTGTTCAATTGCAAATAAAGGGGGTTGCTACTTCAACAAGTTTTCTATTATATTTGTAATGCCCTTCCCATTTGCAGCCTTGAGATGTGGATCTTGGCATCATTCCTCGACTATGTATCAGGGGATGCATAAGTTGTACTCGTGCTTGTTGCGTTGGGTGTTGAATGGTGTTTCAACTTCACTATTTTCTTTGTCAGTTTAGTTGTGATTGTTGCTCTTGCTCTAAATGGTGTGTTTGGCACATACTTGGCAGACTCACCGAAAACTTGGCAAGTCTTGAAAAACTTGCCAAGTTTTCTGGCTTGCAAGTACTCCCTAGGTAAACTCACCGAGTTTTTGGCAAAAACTCATCAAGATTTTGGCAAATTTCTGCAAAAACTCGACAAGTCTATGGCAAAAATTCACCATGAATGCATACATCAAGCCACTATGGCAAAAAAAGGCATCATAGCAAAAAAAACACTCTAAACTTGACAACAAAACTCGCCAGATACATCCAAACTTGCCAAAATCTCAACAAGTTCATGGCAAAAACTTACCGTGAATGCAAACATCAGGCCGCCTTGGCAAAAAGAGCATCATAGCAAAAAAAACACTCTAAACTTGACAAAAAAACTCACCAGATACATCAAAAATGCTAAGCACAAAAAAAATGAAAGAAGCCTTGCCAAATCTGATCTAAATTTTCTGATTTTGAAGCTCCGGAATTTCGTCAAACACTTTGCTTGTAAACTCTTCAACTACTGTTTATGGCTTCTTTTTTTGTTTTCCAATGCATATGATGATATCATAAATATAAAAGGCTTCTAATTGCAATATTCTAAAGACTGAAATGGAAAAGAGACGAGACGCAGGGCTGATTTTGGTTTCTCCAATGCAATAAGATGATTGACTCATGCAAATTTACAGCTACAGCATAATGACATTATGACAAACAGTTGATATGCAATCCCCAAACTCATGTATACTGCTGCTTATGATTGATTACATTCTTTGCCAATGATGTACAATGATATAAGGCATTATCATATCAATCAATACAAACAGCTATATTTATCATATGACATACAACTTCAATCTGCTGTGACAGTGATAGACAATGACTAAATGCAACCTACAATCTGCTCTAGATGACAGTGACTTCCTTCACTAATAACCAGTGACTCAATGAGGAATGAAAATGTAATTACAATGACTCTAGATGCAAGTGTTTACAATATAAAAAGAATCTGCATCGATAGCTCGAAGTAGCTAACCAACAATGCAGAAGCCCATCGATTCCTTCCTCAAAGTCGTCCTTTTGATGCTAAAAGGCAGCGCCTAATCTCCTTGGTGGCCTGCGACCTCTCCTCGAACAAAACCGAATTTTTATATGCCTCCAAACATAAAAATCGAACCGGTTATTTCCTACAAGATGTCGCCCTGTTATTGCACCAACAAATTGTCCTTCAATTGCCAAAGATCGATTTGCGACAAGCTGCAAATATATCTCAAGGAATTCATCCCAGCTGCTTCTCAAAATCGAACTTCTTATGACTGAATTTGTTCTTCACAAATCTGCAATATCTTCTCCAAAATCAAATATCTCCACACCACCAAAATTTGGTCATAGACCATGAAATTTTGCCCAAATTGGAAGACTGAAATATCTTCCACTCAAACTCCAGCTAGGGTTGATCTTCCGCAACCAAAACCAGTACCCTAGAGTATTCAAACCCTCAGGCAATGCAAGCACTCAACTTTTACCAAACAGGTATGAAAATAGAATAACTCAAAACATGATCAAATGGCTTACATTGAGCTCCTTATAAAGAATTCTCATCAACCTTCAAGAAGCTTCTAGAATAAAATATTATTTTATTCCCTTAAGTGACTTTATGATATAATATTTATTTTAGTCACTTAATTAAATTAATTAAATATAAAGCTATCTTATGATATTAATTTATTGAGATAACTTTACAAATAATTAATTTAATATTTATTCCCTTATTTCTCCTTTTAGCCTTCATGAATAAGTAAGGCTAAATGCTCCTTAGGCATGGCTAGTGTGAAGTGGACATTACAGTCCTCCCTTCTCGAAATTGCTTTCCCTCAAACAATTGCAAACTAGGATGTTGTAGAATCTATTCACCTTCCAATGTGGCATCCTTGGCTGGCAAGTCTTTCCATCTCACCAAATACTCCTTCACCACCTTGTTGCTCAATCTCTTCTCTCGGGTATCTACAATCTCCTCAAGAATCAAGACCAAATGTCCCTACTCATCCAACAGTGGAAGCTCTAATGAAGAAGTAACCTACTGCCCTAGTGCCTTCTTAAGGCTCGAAACATGAAATACATTATAAATCTTGCTGCTTTCTGGCAGCTCCAACTCATATGCTACCTCTCCAACACGCTTGATGATCCTATATGGCCCATAAAATCTAGGCTTGAGCTTCTCCGCACCGCTCTTCTTCAAGGACGACTATCTCTAGGGTTGCAAACAAAGGTAGACCAAGTTTCCTACCTCAAAACTGCACTCAACCCTGTGTCTATCAGCATAAGTCTTCTGCTAATTTTGTGCCACCTGTAGGTTGTCCTTGAGTGCTCTCAAGATATCCTGACTCTCCTGGATCCAATCCTTGGCCTTAGGAGCCCTACTCTCCCCAAAAGCCAAATCCATGAATGATGGTGCATCATACCCATACAATGCTCGGAAAGGAGACATCCCAATAGACATGTGGTAAGTGGTATTATAACAATATTCTCCCAAGTGCAACCACTTAATCCATGCCTTTTGTTGTCCTGAGATGTAGTTGCGCAAGTAACCCTCAACCCATTTATTCACAATCTCTGCCTGGCCATCTGTCTATGGTTGGTAACTCATGCTCGAAGTCAACTCAGTTCCTGCCAACCTAAATAGTTCTTGCCAGAATGCACTCAAGAACCTCCTATCCCTATCACTGACTATGAATCTAGGTAGCCCATGCAACGTGAAGATCTCTCTAAAGAACAACTCGGCTACCTGTGGTGCCCTGTACTCTGTAGGCATAGCAAAGAAGTGAGCATACTTCATCAACTGATCCACCACCACATATATACAGTCTCTCCCGTGCACCTTGGGTAGACCTGTGATGAAGTCCATAGAAATGCTCTCCCACTTCTGCTCTAGAATGGGCAAGGGTTGCAATAAACCAGCCAGATGTGTATGCTCAGACTTGTTTTGTTGGCAAGTCACACACTCTCTGACATGTCTCAAAAAATCCTTGACTGACTGAGGATTCACTAACTGACTGAGATCACACCATCACCTTGTCCTGCAGGTTAGTCTCACAGAGAGACAAATACCCTCTAAATTTCACTTTATTGTTCTTGTCTTATTCACTGCATCCATTCTGATTTGAGCAATTCATGAAATCACACACATGCATGCATTATGGTGAGCATCTCCTTATCATATATAGAGTAGAGTCTCTCAGGTCCCCTCAACTTTCAGCTCTCAAAAGCAATGGGGTGTCGATTCTGCATCAAGACCACTCCTATGCCTTCACCCAAAGCATCACACTCAAGAACAAAAGGTTCGGTGAAGTCTGGGAATGCTAGGACTGGGCAACTACTCATCACCTCCTTAAGCTTGTCAAAAGCTTGATGTGCCTCATCTGACCAACTGAATGCACCCTTCTTAGTGAGATCTGTCAAAGGTGCTCCCAACTATGAAAACCCTCTCACAAAGCGCCTATAGTAGCTGCATAGCCCAAAGAATCCACGCAGCTCAATAAGAGTCCTAGGTGTTGGCCAATCGAGTATCACCTAAATCTTCTCTTGATGAACCTGTACCCCCGATGCACTGATCACATGCCCCAACTACAAAATCTCCCTAAGGCCAAACTCACAGTTCAAGGCCTTAGCATATAGTGATTGCTCATCCATGATGGTCAAGATCTCATCAAGCTATCTCCAGTGATCCTCCCAAATCTTGCTATATATGAGCAAGTCATCAAAGAATACCAAGAGGAACTTACGCAACTGCTTGTTGAAGATGTGATTCATGCATGACTGAAATGTAGCAAGTGCATTTGTCAACCCAAACGGCATAACCAAAAATTCATAATGCCCATAGTGACATCAAAAAGTTGTTTTGTGTATATCCTGCTCTCTGACTATAATCTAACAGTACCCCGAGCGAAGATCTATCTTGGAAAAGTAGACTACACCATGTAGCTCATCCTATAGCTCATCAATCCTGGGTTTCTGGTACCTATTCTTAATAGTTTTCTTGTTGAGATCTCTGTAATCGATGCACATCCTCATTGTCCCATCCTTCTTCACCAGAACTACCAAAGAAGCAAAGGGACTAGAGCTCAGTCGTATATGTCCCATCTCAAGCAATTCCTTGATTGTTTTCTCAATCTCATCCTAAAACTTCTTAGGATGACGATACGGGGTGGTGATTACTAGCTTGGCCCCTTCTTCCAACTCAATGGTGTTACATCCCAAAATGTGATGTTACAATTTACCATTACTAGATAGAGTAAATGTGAATTCTGGAGGTGAATTAATGATGCTTGTACCTTGTTTTCAATATGAATGTTGTTTCATTTGATAATATTCTTGGTGAAATACTGCATAAAGGAAAATAGAAGGTTATTGATTTGTGAATAATCTAACTATTCAAATGTTTCATGTATTCTGCTTTGTTTTAAGCATATGACTCCCGTTGTCGTGTTACGGTGTGCAGGAAACAGGTTCATACCTCCAGGCACAGGAGAGATATCACTCGAGGAGGAACTTGGTTGGGTAAACAGTAACGAGTACCAATTGGGCATACACACACATATTATAGACTGAGTAAGCTAAGTCATTGTTGAGATAAGGGTAAGTCATCCGTAGGCTTGTTTATTATTATTAGGGGTCGTATCTTCTTTTGAATGTGTGAATAAGTGATTTTTACCAGTATAACCATATGTGGAATAATGTTACTGGTTAGGAGGTGGGCATGTGTATATGTATATGTACATATAAATACAGAATGTACAGGTGTCCATAAGTATATTCATGTCGATACAAACGTATGAGAGCAGATGGATATGCCATACGTGTGCATCGATATAAATGTATTTATGAATACGTATACATAGAGGAAGTATACAAGTAAATATATATGTATACATACCCACAACCAACCTGTTATATATATGTGAATATGAATAAATGTTATGATGATATTACCTCGGAATCTACGTATACACATATATATACATATACATGGGTACGTATAACGAAAGTATGCTAATTGGCTTGCAGTATATGTACATTATAATTTAAAATGTATTTGTATATACATGTATATATGTAAAGGTAAATATATTTATATATTTAATATTATATCAAGTATGTATATAATATAGTCTTTACAAAATATATATATGTATAAGAGATTATTTAAATTATTAAATTTAAATAATTATACATAAATATATAATGTAAATTAAAACTATATTATATAAATATTTCAATATAAAAATATATATATATATAGAAAATTTTATTAAGTAATATTGAAAATCAAGTAAAGTGAGAAAACTTTTAAATATTTAAGAGAATAAATATGGGACTCAAATATAATTGAGTTAAAGGATTTAAATTCTTCTTCAAAGGGTAAATATTTTGAATAACTCGAATATGGGGAAAATATAAAACTCAAAATAGGGAAATCGAGCCTTTTATTTGAAATATTCAAATCAAAGTAAAATCGAAATAATTTGAGAACATTTGAAAAAGGGGAAAATGAAATACGTTTTAGGATTTCCTTCCCGTGCAAAAGAAAACGGCGCCGGTAAAATTGCGCGCCTAAAGAAGCTCGCACTGAGACACACGGGCCGCGACCTGGTCTTTGAGCACAATGCATATGCGGTTCTTTTGGAAACGAAAATGGCGACGTGGGTACATTATAGACTTGACCTCTCATCTGAAACGAACTTTCAATCTGACTGTGTCAAAATACCTTAAAAATCTGCAACGGCTGAGAGGTGTTAAGCTCAGAATTCGCCATGTAAAGACGTGGCTTGAAGGGATAAAGATATGCTTGAGAATTTCGCCTCTATTCTCTCAAAAACCTTATCAAGTCTTAGTGCTGGCAGCTTGGATGCCTCAGGATGAGGAGTTTGCTGAGTTTCTTAAACTATATAAAGCCTGCAAGGCTCATTCTTCAAAAACACGAAATTAGAAATCAGAAGTTCGTTTTTGTTCATGAGTGAGTGAGAACTGTTTCTGTTGAGAAAGCATTTATCAAATTGAGAGCAATATCAGAGTATTCATCATTTGTTGAGGGAGTCTTTAATCTGCTAAGGGTGTATTATGTTTGTGTTGAAAGAGCATTCTTTATATCTGAGAATAGCAGTTTGAAAATATCAACAGTTGAGTTAAGAGTTCGTTAACAGAGCTAGCTGGAAGTCCTTTGGCGGTAGGCTAGAAGAGAAGCATTCTCTTATTTCAAACATCTGAGGAAAGCTCTTGTCAGGCATGTTAACTCTTTCCTTTTTCATGCTTTCCGTTGTTCTTGTATTCAGAAGAAAGTCTGTTTCATATCCTTTGATTGAAAAGAATAGAGAGTGAAGGTTGATGTACTTAGGATTGAATATCTAAAGGATAAATGATTATTTGCAAAGAGATAATTCGTGAAATAAGAGGGTTTTTGCATGTTCTTTACTATTTGTTTTCCGTTCATTAGTGTACGGAATACACTAGGCATTAAAGAGAAAATTGCATTAATTGTATTGACTCCATATATGGAGTGTATGCTTGTACATAGCTAATTAATACTAGGGAGTGAATGGAAGGCATTTAATAAGTTACCGATCACAACTAGTTATAGATGAACTTAGTCAAGTTAATGAAGCTCCTAGGATGAGAGTGTCCAGAATAAGGGAGATAGTTGTATGTTGTCCCTAATTTTTGACTTCTTAAAAATTGGGATAACCAATCGAAATTTTGATTAAAATTGAAGGTTTTCTTCTCTATGGCACGAATTTCGAGGTGCTAAGATCAGCAAATCTCAATTTTAAGTCTATAGTCCTTTGGGTTACCCCTTTTTCCGCATTCTCGTTCGTTTTCGTCAGTTTTTGAGTCATTTTCAGTGTGTTTTAAGTCAAAATCGGGTTTTTATAACATCACTGCAAGTAGGAGATTTTGAACTTAATTACAAGTTGCTTTTAAAAAACTTTCTTTTCCTTTGTAGGAACTTTTTGAAGCATTTGCAATAATAGGAACTTTTTAAGTTCATTACAAGTTATTTTTCATAAAGTACTTGTAATTGTTCTTAGAAATTCCGATTTCCTTTAAAGATCACTTGCAATGGCTTTTAAAAAGCCCAATTTTATTTAAATTGACTTGCAATATCATTTGAAAACCCTGATTTTCTTTATTTTGTTTGCATTTATCTTTTAGAAGTCCGATTTTATTAAGAGACTTGTGAATACAGTGTAAAAGCCCGATTTTCACTTGATTTCACTTGCAAGAGCATGATAAAAGTCCGAACTCACTTGTTAAGTGAACAAAAAGGCCCGATTTTGCAAAGTCACTTGTTAAGTGATTGAAAAAGTCTTATTTTCTTTTAAATCACTTGCAATGACATTTAAAAAGCCCCGACTTTGCAAAAGCATTTGCGTTTGTCATGAGAAAGTCCGACGCCATTCTTCATCTGAGCAATTCGAGTCCTATTTCGCCTTTCTTCCTCTTTTCATGGAGATGTCATGAATCCATATGCTTAAAAATCGGGCTTTCACCTGTAAATATCCAACTCTCTTTCTTTTTCTGAGTTTGTGGACACGCCTAGGGTTTTCTTCTTCCTCTTTTTGTCTGCAATCATTTTTTACAGGTATGTTTTCTTTTCTTTCTCTGATTTTTGTAAACGTTTTTGTAAATATTTATCTTTATCTATGCTAACGTTTTTACTGAATGCGTTTTATTCTTTTCCCTTTCGCATTCATTTTTCACTTCATGAAAATGAGTTTTTCTTTATTTCTTTTACACGTTTTTCTGTTATACTGAAACATCATTCGCCTTTTGTCTTTTTCACTCACATTTGTATATATATAAAAACGCATTTTGTCGCCCAATGACTTTCTTTATCTTTCATATATCCTTCATGCTGAAACGCGCCTTTCATTATATACCATACGCCTTCTATCTTTCATTTATCTTCATTCTTAAACATGGCTTTTACACAAAAACGTATTTCTTCTCCATTACCTTCATTCTATACGTTTCAGCTGAGAAATATGTAAAAACGTCTTACTGTTTTCTCCATCGTCTTCCATTTGCTCATTTCATTCACATTTCATTTTTGAACATTTATTCTCTATTCCATTCGACCTTCATTTGCTTTCACTTCATTCACTCTCCAAACCATTTCGTTTTCATTCCATTTCCATACATTCCGTTTTCATATCATTCGTACTTCTCACTCCATCCCCATTTCCATTTTCTGAAATAGAAAAAGAAATACAAAAAAAAATGATACTTTTTGTGGCAAATCGGGTTTTTGTTCACCCATTGCGAGTTGGAGATTTTAACATAGAATGCAAGTTGTGAAAAGTTTGTTTTTAAATCACTTGCAATAACCTTCCAAAATCCCGAAATGCTCTTTTACTTGCAATGTCTTCCCAAAACCCTGAATTTCACTTATCACTTGCAGTCGACTTCCAAAATCCCGAAATACCTTCAAAAGTGCTTAAAATCGGATTTTTTGCCTTTGACTGCAAATATAATTTAAAAGTTTTGACTTGCACTTTGCAAAGTTGCAGTCTAACTTTTTCATTCGTCATGAAAAGTATATGTCCTTTTCACTCGCAATCAGCCCTCAAAAACCCGAAATGAGTTATAATGCTCATTTCCTGCCCTCAAATAGCCAAATACCATTCTGAGTTTTAGCCTTCGCCATGTCTACGCCTGTAAATGTTAATGATGTCCTGACCTTATGGAACTTTCATCGCAGCCTTGCAGATTCTTGTTCGATGACGGAGGAACCATCTTCTCCACCGAACAAAAAGATGAAGTATAAATATGACAAATACCAGAATGAGATTTCACCTTCTCATGTTGTCTCAAACATTGAGGAAATCAGAGATACGGAGATTGGGCATGTTGATATGTCCGAGTTTTTGGGGAGAGCTGAGAAATCAACTTCTCATCCTATGCAGTTGCTATTGCGAAGTCATATTCATCTGGTTGCTTCCTTTCCTGTTGCTGCCCTAGAGCCAGAGTTCGTCCTTGCATGCGCAGCTCACTTTGATAGAGAATCCAGAACTATTAAAGATGATGATGGGAATGTAGTCATACGGCTTGATCCGGAAACTATTCATAGGGTTTTCAGAGTTCCAAACTCACCCATGTATTCAGATATTTCAATGAAGAGCGCTCTAGATCATTATGAGCAAAAGAAAGAAGATTGTAAACAGCACATTAATACCAAATGGCTTTTGAAGCGTCGAGCTGGTGTGTCTCGGTGGGCCAAGCTGTATCGATCTGATTTCAAAGAAGAGATCAACGATATCATCACTCTCTTGAGCAGAATTATGGGGTTGAAATTCTCTAATGTCTTTGAGAAATGGATGTACAAGTTCATTGTGGTGATTAGAAAGGCACAACACCCAATCTTCTAGGGTGAAATAATTAGTGATAGCTTATGTGAGCAGCTTGCACAAGTTCCTACCACACTCACCTTCTATATGAATTCTTATCTAGTTTATATAGCAGCTTCACTGAGGCAGTTTCCAGGCCTTTCTACCGTTGGAGATAGATCTCTTGTCCTAGTTTGGGAATACTATGATCAGCTGCCTTTGATTCCTAGCAGGGTTCATTACAGAAGAGTTCAAGATGCGTTCTTTGGCTATTTCATGTGCCTTTTTGACAAGAACTTGCAGAACAACAGAGTATCAGATGTTGCTTGGAAAAAAGTTAATGAATATGGTTGCCTTTTTCTTCAGTTTCCTACTTTTACCTATATGAGGGTTGGCTGTTTTGAAGATCAGCCATACATGCTGCCGAGGTATCCAATTGATAAGATCATTTTAATGGAGCTAGCAAGACAGTTGATGATGGTGCATGCACGGCAAGCTGCGCAACACAAAACTGGAGTGAGTATCTCGTCTCATAAGACATTACAGATTGGGAGATACTCCTTAACAAGCACCTCAAAGGCAAAAGCTATGGAAACCGAGATTCAGGAGGTTAAGATGAAAAGATTCAAGGCTAGAGCAGATTTTGATTACAGAGGCATGAAGGACAAGATAAAGAGGGCCTTCACTCATGTGCATCGCCTTGAAGATATTTGGGCAGATCTTCGAACTGAGAAAGAAATCTATAAAATGGACTATTGCAGACTTACAGTTGAGCAGGTTATTGATTTTAATCTAACCTTGATTCCAGAAGGAGTAATTGATGATGGGCTGATTTTAGATCCAGAATATGAAGAACAAAGAGTTGTTGATGCTTCTATTCCAGCAATACAATGGTCTAATAAAGAATCAATTTCTATCTTCAACAGATTTCATCAATCTTGGCAAATACTAACTCTTGGCTCAAGAGTATAGGCGTCAAGACTATAAAAATCAGGGTTAATAATGAGGATGATTCAGCTGGACCTGTTGGATTAAAATCAGAAGTCAGGGATAAATCCAAAGAAGGTGCTTCTTCTTCAGGAACGAGGATTAAGCTGAGAGTCAACCGTGTTGTAGAACAACCTTTGGAGGAACCAACATTAAAAGGGAAAGAGGTTAGAGAGACGCAGATCCAAGTCATTGATCAGCAAGAAGGAGAAGTTCTTCAGTCTCCTACTACTCTAAGTATAGAGTCTCCACATATTGATGCTGCACCAGTATCAGTATTATCTCCTATGTCTCAATTTGACAGCGACATTGATTCCTTTTCAACAGTTTACATTCCTCCTATTGAAACTGCTCTTCATGCATCAACTTCATCAATGGTGACTGCTTCTATAGAAAACATGCATGATAATCTGGAAAATGTTTTTGATGCTAATCCAATGTATCCAAACACATCACAAATAACGCTTCCAGAAATTGATACATCTGCTGCAAGCTTTGATTGTTTTATGGCTAATGCTAATCAAAATGCACCTTCCAGTCAAGCTTTTGTTGCAATTCAAACTGAGACATCTCCAAGAGTGGCAACAGTGACTCAAAATGAATCTGTTGCTGTTTCAAATACGGTTGTTGTTTCAAATGAAGACACGTTGAACCTTCCTCCATGGTTGAGTTCAGTTACTCTAAAGAGAAAGAAACAGGCAATCTCTCCAGATGTATTTGATTTTCAGCAGTTGAAGAGATCAAAGCCAAAAGCTGCAAAGAAGGCTAAGATCGTTTCACGGGTAGTTGTGGACAGCAACAAAATGAAGTATGCAGAGATAGCTGAACCCCTTGCAGACAAGTCACCTGAAGAGATGCAAGTTTCTGATTATAAATTCACAAGGGTGGATTTAGGCAAGCAGACACATGCTGGTATGATGCAAGACGCTCAAAATTCAGTAACTATTCTAACACATAGTTACAATGAACTTTTGGCAAAGAAGGAAAAGCTGAAAGAAGAGAATTCACAGCTCATCTCAGTCATTCAGAAGATTGCCAACTCTTTAGAACAGGTTAATCCATTAACTTCTTTCACTTCTGAAGAATCAGTTAAGCAATTGGAGAAAATTGCACAAAAAGCCAAAGCAGTTGATTCTTGGGTAACACAGCTCATTGATCAAAGCATTCCAATGATTGAAAAGACATTACAAGTTCTAAACAATGTCAGAATAGCAAAAATAAAGTTGAATCAGACTTTGGAAGCTTTCCAGCAAAGTTTAGATTCACTTGAAAAAGATTTGAAAATCTGGCATGAAATGGATCAAACCAAGCTACAAATTCTATGCAACAATTCAATCCTACCAACAGAGAAAAATACATAGAATTTGAAGAACTTATGACAAATAAATCATTGGTTATTCAAGATCTCATCAAAGATATTCAAGCTACTCTAGAAATGAATGATGAAGTTCAGCAAGACATCCTGTCTAGCTTTGAGAAGATCCCTTGCAGAGTTTTGAATCATGAAGATGAATTACTTGCAGCTAATCTGGTCACTACAGAGATGGCAGCAAATCTTTGTCAAGAGCTGGAATCAGAACATTTTACCATGGATTCGATTCACAAGTTTGTCAATCATAGAATGATCCTTGATAAAATGCAAACTGTTTATGAAGAGCATAGACTAGCAACGATAAGATATTTTGATGTAATTTTGAAGACTGTTGCAGTTGCCAAGAACACGCTAGGCCCCGATCCAGCTGAGTTGAAAGAAATTATCAGCAGATTTCAATCTTTCAAAGCTAGGATTGATATAGAATAAAATGTTTTATCTTTATGCATTTTTGTTTTCAACAAACTACATGTAAAAACAGATTTTGTAATCGCAAGTGTTTCTTTCACTTGCAATTTTGTAAATTGTAATTACATGTAATCTAATTACAAGTCAAAATAGTTTAGGACTTGTAATTTTGAATAAGTCAATTACAAGTAGTTGGTGGTTGAGAGAATTTCTCAAGTTAGTTGGGATCCTCCCACCTTTTTCTCATGACCTCTCTCCTATAAATACTTGAGAGGGTTCTTTGTAAACATATCTTTTTGGCAAGCAAGAAAACTCTGCAGAATTTTGTACTCATAAAGACTTTGAGCTTTATAATTACAAGTTGTTCATTTTCAAATAATATCAAAGAGTTGCAGATTTCAGACTTTGTGTTGAATTCTCGCTTTATGTCCATTGTGTTCTTATGTCATTTTGGGGCATTGCTTTGTAATCATTTGAAAATTGAGAAAGATTGCTAGGGAGAGCTTCAATTAATATATTTTCAGACTTTGTGCTGTCAATATTGAAGATTGAATTTATAGTTTAGAAGTTAAGAAGAATTGCAAGTCTTTGTGCTCGTGACGATTCCAATTCATAGTAGTAAATAGATACATCATATTTTCAGACTTTGTACTGTTTTATGCTGCATATCATCATTAGAGTTATCTTTTAAAAAGGGTAGATAGGATTGCTGATTTTCAAGACTTTGCGCTTGAGGTTGTTTTCCCGTCCCGAAGGAAGTGACGGAAGTCTTTGAGCTTTCAGGAAACTTCATTTCCTTTCCATTGATTTTATTACAAACTGCTGTAAGAGTTTTATTTAGAAGTTAATCCTACTTTTTTTGAAAAGAGAAAAAAGTTTAGTCTTTCCTAAAACAAGAGGAGAGATTATCGTTCCACCCGTATTTGTTTTTAGTTATTTAGATAGGGAGAGCCTTCCCTTAAATAGGAGAGTTTAACTCACACACTGTGTTGAAATTACCATTTTGCTAAACCTTCTCAGGTTACAAAATATTCAACCAACAGAGTAAGTAATTTAATAAATTGTTCTCCATTCTAGTAGGTAGCTTGATGTAGGAACTCTAGGGTACGGACTACCCCAATAGACCAACCTACGCGTAGTGTAAGAAAGCCTTAATGCAAATCGGCCCTGAGTAGTGTATATGATAAATGACCTTCATTCGAAGTACTGAATGACAATACTTTGGCCAAAGTAGTGAAATGTACAACATCCACTTAGGTGTGAAATAGTTGAGACTACATTGTCAATTCATTGTGATCCCGAAGTACATACTAGTTGAAGAGAATGTTGTATGCACAGGACCTAGGTATGTAGGAACACAACACTATGCTCAGTTGGTAATCGTTGAAGGATACCCTACCAATCTCTTCTTCGAAGGGAGGGCCATCTATCTAACGATAGGTGTGTGGGGGACCACATTATAAGTCCATGGTTGGCGGAAAAGCGCCCGAGTGATGTTTCTCCTCCTCAGCATGCGGACGGGCAACCAAGATTTGAAAGGACGGACTCCTGGACCTTCTTACTACTATTTGTTCTAAAGCTCATTGGAGCTATGTTAGTTAAGGTATGTATTCTTGTCTCATGTACTTGTGAAGTTATTATATTGAAATGGAATCTTTGTTGTATATTAATATGGCAACTTGTTCATGTTTTGTCAATAAAGAAAAAGAAAAATTCTATTGCAATGGCATGATTAACACGTTTACTTACTTTTAGGATGTAATTTATGAAAATTTTAATTTTACCGAAGGGTCGGGCTGTTACAAATGGTGTTCTCAAATCCTCAATCAAGTGGCCTCCCTGGAGGTATCTCCCCAAACACCTTGTCATGCTTCCCCAATAACTTCTAAATGTTAATGTGATATGGCTATCCTGAATCTAGAGTCTCCTTAGTTGTGATCAAACACTTTGCTGCCCACGCTATGTCACCATGTCGAAAGATGCTCTCCATGCGTTCAGCTGACACAACCTTTGGTGCCCCAGTAGTCATGCCTCTAAGCACCACTCTCCTGCCAATTGCTGCCCTAAACTTGAGTTCCATGGTCTGAAAATTCTGTGAATATTTCCCCAATGAATGTAGCCACTGAATACCAAGGATAGCATTTGTGTCACCGAAGTCCACCACATAGAAATCCTCTATGACTGTGTAATTGCCCAATGTGATATGCAACTGCGAGACCTTCCTGGTGCATGACATGTTATATCCATCTGCCACCATCACATTAAAACCCTGAAAATTTTCTGCTAGCAACCCCTTCTTTGTTACTAGGGCTGCATCAATGAAGTTGTAGGTGGCCCCACTATCAATTAACACCGTGATACACTGTCCCTGCAAGGCTCCCATTGAATCTTGGTATGCCTGATAAAGTAGCAATAGTGCTACTCTTACCCTTCTCCTGAGGTTGCTCCTCATCTGAGCTGTTGTCCTCACTATCCTGTGGTTGCTCCTTATCATCATTGTCTTCACTCTCTGCTCTGACCTCAATGAAGTGAAGCTTTCCTTTGCCAAGGCAATGGTGTCCACATTCCCAGTGCTCTCTACAATGATAGCATATCTGCTTTCTTCTACACTCCTCACGATCCTCTTCCTCTTGTTTGCTCCTCTTGGAACATTCCTTCTAAGCGGGTTTCTTGCCTTTATCCTTTTGTGAGGAAGAACTATTGGGCAAATATTTGCTCTTTTGATTGCTTAAAAACTTGTTCTTATGATTGCTAGAATCCATGTCTCTAGCTTTCTTGATTGCCTCCTGTAATGAAGTAAGATTGAGAGCTTTAACCCAACCTCTCAAGGGATCCATCAAACCATCCATGAATAGAACCAGCAACCTTATCTCTAAGATATCGATTACTAGAACAACTAACCTCTGAAAAATCAGATATATAAGTGTCCAATGACCCCCACTGCTTGAGCTGAGCTAACTCCTTGAAATGTAGTTCAGGATCCTTAACATCGAATCTCAATCAACCTTTCAATGAATTTTGCATAGGAGGTGATTTGGTCATGGCCCATTGTGACCAATCTGTGATGCCACCACTCATGTGCCACTCCATCTAGATGTATAGCAGCATATTTGATTGCTTCATCCTCGGACATAGGATTAAGTTGAAAATAAGTATCAACTTTTTGCACCCAAGCTCGTGTTGTTGTCTTTCCTATTCCATCAAAGTAAGGCAAACTCAACTTACCAACCTTCTTTCTAAGATCATTGCACTGCTCCCTATTACCCCTACCGAGTCTGTGTCTCATTCTTAAATCCATGTAGTCCCATAGAGACATATCATGCTGAAAACCTAGACCAATATCAAGCCAATCC
>VDFB02331441.1:0-34028 GCA_007258455.2 Sequoia sempervirens | reverse complement strand
GATGAAAATGGAACAGGAAGGGCTATCTATTACATTAGCAGAACAATGGTTGGGCATGAGTTAAACTACTTATTCATCGAGAAAGCATACCGAACAGTAGTGTTTGCATCACAAAAATTCAAACATTACATGTTGGCACAAAAAATAAAACTCATTGCCAAAATTGACCCCTCAAGTACTTACTATCAAAAGCAAAGCTCATAGGAAGAATGGCCAAATGGGTGATGATACTATCAGAATATGACATCGAATATGTGGAGCAGAAAGCAATCAAAGGCCAAGTCATCGCAGATCAACTTGCAGAAGCACCAATCTATTCAGAGAATCCCCTCGTCTCAGAGTTTCCAAATGAATCTATTTTCAATCTCAACATAGTTGACCACTGAAAATTGTACTTTGATGTCTCATACACGCAACATGGATCAGGAGCTGGTGTCTTCTTTATCACCCCAGAAGGGGACTGCATAGCAAGATCCTACAAACTAGCGTTTTCCTACACCAATACCATAGCAGAATACGGGGCTTTAACCATAGGTCTCAAAATAGCAGTACAGTGGAACATTATAGCTCTCAAATATACAAAGACTCTCAATTGATAATAAATCAAGTGAATGATGAATACCAGATCAAGGATGATAAGCTCACTCCATATAAGAAATTGATGGAGAATCTCAAACAATTCTTCATCAAAATTACATTTGAGAAGATTCCTAGAACCAATAATAGAGCAACATACACCATGGCAATAATTGGATCCTTACTGGACATTCCCCACAATGTTCCAAAATATGAATTCCTGACAAAGCAACTTCTTGTGCCTACGTTCGAGGTATCGGAATATTAATTTTTGTGAGAAATAATTGGTCTTGGTGATCCTTGGTACCACGAAATTTATACATAATTTCGAATAGGAGTCATACCCGCCAACTTACCCTTAAACCTAAAATGAACCTTTGTCAAAAAGACATCCCGATTTTTCATCCTAGGAGATACCCTATATCAAAGAAGCATAAAAGGAACTTTACTACACTACTTAAACACTGAGGAGGCATTGACTACTCTAATTGAAGTACATAATGGTATCTGTGGTTGACACTCGAGTGGAATGACCATAGCCAAGAAATCGCTGAGGATGGGGTATTATTGGCCCACAATGGAAAGAGAGGCACATGACTATGCCAAAAGGTGTCTACAATGTCAGCAACATGGGGACCTCATCCATGCTCCAGCTCAAGAGCTTCATCCCATCATCACACCATGGCCCTTTTCGCAGTGGGGACTCGATCTCATTGGAAAAATCACACCCACTTCATCTAATGGCCACAAATTCATCATAACCACCACAAATTACTTTACTAAGTGGGTGGAAGCCATACCCATGATGTATATAATTGGGAAGCAAATTTCAAAGTTCATCCTATACTATCTCATTTTCCACTATGGTGTTCCACAAGCCATTTTATTAGATAATGGGACACCATTTAAGAATCAGGAGGTTCATGACTTATGCAAAAAATTCAAAATCCAACATTGCTTCTCCACCCCATACTATCCCCAAGACAATGGCCAAGCAGAAGCTACAAACAAAACCATTCTAAAAATCTTGAAGAAAATAGTCAATGACGCAGGTCGTGACTCTCATCTATAGCTTAATCCCACCCTCTGGGCCTATCGAACCAGTATCTGCACACCCCACCGGTGCCACCCCTTTCTCCCTGGTCTACGGATCAGAGGCAATACTCCTCATTGAGATCGAGCTCCCATCACTCAGGATATCACTGCAAAACCTCATCACAGATGAAAAGTACCGAGTATCAAGTTTGAATGAGCTGGAGCTACTAGATGAGCAATGTATAGATGCTTTAAACTATTTGCAAGTCTCATAATAGAATCAAAAGGAGCTATAATAAGAAAATTAGAAGCAGGACTTTCCAAGTCGGAGAACTGGTAGTAAAGGAGAATCAGAAGAATGTCCCAAACCCAAGTAGCAAAGGAAAATTTGAACCTAATTGGTTGGGACCATTCGTTATCACAACAAATTACAAGTCAGGGGCATATCAGTTATCAACACCCGAAGGAGAACCTTTGTAAGAGCCCATGAATAACTCTCATCTCAAAAATTTTTATGCCTAAATCTTTCAAGGTATAGAACCAAAAACCCAAAAAATCAGAAAATGTCCTGAAGAAATGGTTACTTTGGTGAAAACTTGGCAAATAGGCGTCTTGGTGACAACAAAAAAAAAAGCAAAAAATAAAAAATAAAAAAATCCAAAAAAATTAGAAAAATGATTGAAAACAATAAAGAGAAAAAATTGTCCTCTAGTGAAAACCACTTTGGTGGCAGTTTGGACAAGTACCTTGGTGAAAACTTGGAAAATAGGTGACTTGTGTAAATAAGCATTTTCCATCCACCGAGATCTTTGTGGCTTGTTTTGCATCATCCATCCATTACATCTCTATCATCCATCACATTAAGATCTCCATCCATCACTCATTCACCCGCATCCGCATCATAGCTTGGTCCTTTTTGTATCATGATCCCTCCTAGTACTACTCAGCCCATCCTCAAGGTTAGTTTGTCCTGCCTTTATCAGAGTAGTCTATTGCATCACACTGGGGGCATGTTCTCATCGGATCAGATTCGTGTATATCGTTAAAGTCTTAAAATCAGAAAATCCAAAAACATCAAAATATCAGAAAATCCAAAAACATGAAAAATCAGAAAATCCAAAAACATCAAAAAATTAGGAAATCCAAAAACATCAAAACATCAAAAAATCCAAAAACATCAAAACATATCAAAATCCCAAAATAGGTCAAAAATTCAGTCAAAAAGTCAAAAACAGAGTCGTCTTGTCGAACTACGGGTCTTTGAGCCTTGAACGTAGGAAAGGTTGATCTTTGATCATCCCTCGAGACACTTAGGTTAGTGCTTTAGGCATCTGTCATAATAAACTGACATTTCATCATATATATCGTCATCTGTAAATCAGTCAAGTCGTCAGTCAAACTATGTGGTCTTTGCGTGTATAACGTAGGCAAGGCTAATCTGTTCATCAGCCCCTGAGACCCCTAGGATAGGTCTTTAGGTTAGTCTCTTGGTCAATATATTAGAAAACCCCAAAACATTGGAAAATAAAAGATCAAAACATTTGAAAATCTCCAAAAAAACCAAAAACAACCTCAAAACATCTCAAAAAGATAAAAAACATCCAAATATTTCAAAAAATCTACCCATCTCATCTCACTTACGCCTGCAATAACATCATTCATAATAAATGATTGTCATCCTCAATCTTTGGTAAGATAATCAGAAGCAATTCTAGCCGGTCAAAATTAAAAACTCAAAATGTCAAGTCTTAGGTCTAAGTCAGTACGTAAACAAGTTGGTCAAACTCTTGGTGTCGATAACTCATCATCCAATTGGTCCCATATCAATCATTTGAAAGAACGTTTAGGATAAACAAAATGATGTGCCACCATCCACTAACATGTACTAGGATGTATCCTTCCTACAATGGGCATTATATTTTGGCAATAGTTTTGGTTGTTATCCTTAAAAACACATCCCCTTTTGGTTAGCGGTATTGAAGAACATCAGCTTGTTTGTTTACTTTGTTTTTATCTTTTGACTTATCTTATTGCACTCATTCCAAGGACTTCTCGATGATATTTGAAAGAAGGATTTAGAGAAATAGGAATGGGGAAACAATCATTATCTTTTGTCTACTGTGTGTGTTGGATGTTCTTGTAATATAACTTGGCAAATACTTGCTTTGTTAGGTATGTATGGAGGAGGTTTTGGGCAGCTTGTTGATTATTGCATTGATAGGTTGTACCTTTCCGTGTTTTGGTCTGAGGTGTTTTGAAACTTCTAAAGTGCATCCTAGCAAGGTTTCTGTATGTTAGGTGTGAACAAGGATACTCATATCTATTTTTCAAGGCAAAGTCCATCACACTAGGTACAATGCCATCCTGGTTTTCTATACCTTGATGCATCGTACCGCATGTGTCATCAAACATAAATAAATTGGCCATTTGAAAATCCTAATTCCTCGGCAAGAAATCATCATCATTTTGCATTTTTTGTCATCTTGTGTCTTGTTGAAATGACTTCTTCTCTTTCATTTCTTCTTGCTCATCGCACTAACAAGGTACTATGACAGCTGATCATCATCACCATCATCATCATCGATCCTTTAACCACAAAACATTTGCATATTGCATCAACATATCATATAGGAAACATATGCATTGCATTTCCATCATCATATAAACATGGTATTATAAGCATTTTCCATAAAATTAGCATATCCCTTTCTCCTTGCATTGCATCCATTTTTTACACCACATTGCATTCATCACATCAATCATCGCATAACATTCATTTGCATAAACATTTCATAACCACTTCACATTACCACCTACTGCATAATCATACATAATAAGTACATAAGCAGTATAGATAATCTATTGCATACATACTTGCACACATTACATTCATTTTTGCGTAAAACATCATCATATCATTGCATATAGTACATCACATTAAATGCATCACATACATTACATTATTTATCATTTAACATGTTTAGGATAATATTTGTTATTCTAAGCATCTTAAAAAACCATCTCATTTGAATCATCAATACATATCATATAAAACACGACCATTGCATTTACATGACATTATATCATCTATTAATCATCCATATCATCACATAAATAACATCAAAAACATTTTTTGCATTTCATTACATAAATCATTCCACATCAACATAAATAAAAATCCATTACATGCAAAGCGTACATCCATCCATAGTCATTTCATATATAAGCATGATTCACATCATTTCGCGTATACACCATAGATCATCTCCATATGATTTTGCATATTGCATATTACATATCACATCATTTCAAATCATCATATAGACCACATCATCATTACGCATCACATAAATACATCTGCATATCATAAGTCAATAACATAATACAAATCTGTTAGGTCATAATCATTACATAATGCATACATCATCATAAATAAATGCATCCATAAAAGCATCAGATAACACCATAACATCATTGCATAGCATATAGAAATAGAACCGTCCATAAATGCATAAATAAATGATACACATCACATCATATCAAAATCATTGGCTCCTATATATCATCAATAATGTAACTGTCATAGTACAAAATAATCGGATCACTGTACATGTGTGTCAATAAGTACAAAAAATCCCATCAGGCTATCAAGAAGGAGCCCATAAGGCACAAAAAATGATATCATCTCGATCAAAAGGAGGCCTAACTCTCCTGTCTTCTTCCCTTGCCTCTATCACCGTGGCCCTCTACTAGTCTGAAACTGGTCCGATGCGAGTACTCCGGGACCCATGCTACTCTAGGTATAGCCTCATGATAATGCATATGGTAATACTCGGCCTCTCGGACGGCCTCCCTGTAGGATCGAATGGGCATTGTACCCTGAGAGGAGGAGACTGCCATGCTCTCCAACTGTTGTCTCCGGTCTAGCTCTATGGCCGCCTGTAACTCTATGGACTATCTCTGCAGTATGGCCTGATCCCTCTCGGCCCTGATCTGATCTCTCTCAGTTTGTGCTTGATCTCTCTCCCTTGTCAAAGTCTACACCTGGGCCTGCAGCTGTGCAATCAATGTATCTCGAGGATCCACCTGCCTTGCTGGTGGCCCTGCTAGCCGTACCTGAGGCTGATCCTCGCCCCCAGCTCATGGTGGTGCACCTGCCTACCCTTGCTACCTAGCTGACACCTACTGCTGATCCTGCATTTGCATGTCATCCTGACCTGGCTAAGCTGGCTAAACTAGAGGCCCAGCCAGTTGGTCCTGTCGCACACCATCCCTTCGTCCTCATCCTCTGCCTCTCACCCTCTGCCGATTGGGGATTGCTCCTGGAACTATCAAATGTAGAGGAGGCCAGAACCAATCCTTGTATGCTTGTGTCATGCCTGGATCTACAGGCCCCTGCTCATAAGCCCATGGCTGAGCCACCAAATGTCTGAAGTTGTCAATGACCTCGAAAGTAGGAATATACCGCCCCCATGAAACCTATACCTTGGTGTGAGAAAATACGACCACATAATCATCGTCTGGCCAATCTTGAGGCTCACTGAACTAACGCTACATGCGCCTAAGTAGATATCTCTCTATCATAGTATGCTCTTGCCCCTGCATGAAGTGGTCCTGGTGGGCACAGAAAATCTGATGTACATCATCAGCCCATCCTAGCCAACCAAGGTATGAATGCCATATGAACACCTGCATCTTGTCTAGGACCCTCCTCCAATAGGGAATCCCATGCTCACTTGTGTGTGTGAAGGACATGCCACCTCTGTAGTGCCATATAAGGGGATCATCAAGCCCCATCGAAACTGCAACAATTTGTGGCTGAAGAACAACAATGTGCTCCCACACCCATATGTGGAGGAGTGTCATGCCTACTCTGAGTGCTCTGCCATTGAGGTAGATGTACTCATGGAGATCCCTGTACAGTGACGCAAGAAGAACCGACCCCCAAGCAAAATGAGTCAGCCTATCACGCATAACCATGCACTCCCAGAAGAGTCCCCAACCGGGACTGAAGTACCGACCTTGTCGATCTGGGGCAACAAGACTCAAAAGAATCACCACAACAACCAAGCAGAGGGGAGGTGCTAGGGCCCTATGTCGTTTGAGCTCAATTTGCCCCTCACAAATGAAAATGTCCTCTATGGCGAGGACTATGTGACAGAAATTCTGCCCCTCATCTATATCAAAAATGACATGCCAACCATGAATAAGAAATTTGAAGATACACCAAACATCCTCCAAGGTGATGGTGGCCTCGCCGGTGGGAAGGTGGAAAGAAGAGGTCTCGATGTTCCATCTCTCGGCAAGCACTTACATCATCCCAAGGTGGGTGTAAATGGGTGTTGCATAGGTGATGTACCACAACCCCATGTCCCGTAGTTGATCCTAATCTCTGTCGCTCAGGTCCCACAAGTAACCAAAGAGTTCCTGCGACATGTGCTCTTGGGAGTAGAGCTCCCTTGCCGCATCCTGCATTAGGAAGAGTCATCATGTTAAAAATTTTGAATTTTTTTTGCTGGGCATCCAAGAAACCACTCCAGTGTCACAATCTGTGAAGGTTTCATAGTTTTATTTTTATCAAACTATGACGCTAGGGCACAAAATGCCGAAAGCACACAGCCACAATGCACTTTCCTTCCTAGCAGAGTAGTTTGAAAAGATTCTTGTCATTAACAAACCACTGCATTGCACTTTAGAAATGACCCCATGGGCCATGACCTCAGTGTCAGAGTTTTCAAACTCCAAACTCCACCACCACGTTGCAATCTAACACAAAGCGACGCAATTTTATTTTTGAGTGGTGCTATATAGTGCCACTGCAGAAGGATTGACTTTGAAAGCATTAAATGAGCACTAAAAACAAAAAATAAAGCTCAAGTGAGGATCACTTACCAATGCCCCAATGTTGGGTGGCCACTGGTACGTCTGGACTCAGTAAAAAATGTGCACCAGGAGTTGTCATTATGCCATATCATCCGGAGGTTAGAGCTCAAATCTCAAGGTTGCTAGATGGATGTGTGTGAAAATGAATTGAAAGTGACCCCTTAGAGCCTTTTTAATCTTGAAAATTAGGGTTTTTCACCCTAATTGGCTATCCTACTAGGGTTTTGAACCCTTCAACCTATTTTTGTCTAGTTGAGGCCTGTTTTACATTGTTTTATTGCGTTTAGACACATTTTTTGCCTCTTGGAGCCTTTTTGGACCTGTTGGGCACCTTATCCTCTTTTTTTGCGAGATCACCCAAAAATTGAAAATTTCGTCCAATCTCTCAAGGGGGCAATATATTGGCATGTTTTCTTTCATCGGGCAGTAGTGGGGCAAGATTTTAGAAACAATTTTTTTTGATTTTGATCGATATCGTTTATTCTTTGAACCAACGCAACAAGTGCATTGCTTCAAAGAGGGGAAAAATGTAGACATGTAAAATGTACTGATTGACATTATGCATCTGATCCTGACTACTAACATCGTTTCATCCTGAATCATCCTTCGATCTAACCATTTAATCAAATACCCCTATCTGATTAAATTCATCAATATTCCTTTCTTAATTAAATAAACCAATTATCTAATTAAGTCACCTCTTCTCGATAATTAAATTAATCATTTTGATCTAATTATCCTATTTAATTAAATAATTAATTTTATTTGATTAAATATCTAAATTCTATCTATTAAATTAAATAAATTAAAACCTTATTTAGTTTAATCTAACATCATCTCTTTTAATTAAATTTATCAAAATATTTATTTAATTAATCTCTTATCACATTTCTCTCATATTTGATTTAAATAAATCCACAAATTTAAGTCAAATAGGTCACATCATTTAACCCCCTTCATTAAATTAATTAACTTTGATTAATTTAATCTCCTCTCATGTCCTATCCTCCAACTTTTACCACTTGCACATGAAAATAGATTTAATTGATTTATTAAATCTCTTTTTTCCTCAACAAGACATCTTTTGGGAATATTCTCCAAGTTTGAATTCAAAAATCCAAGTTGACATGTACATCCAACAAGACATTTACTCTCTCTTACATGTCATTTTCCTTGAGCCAAGTGGCATTTAATGCATTTTTTCTTCCCTTTTTCATGTCATTTCAACAAAATTCAAAATTAAAAAATAGGCATTTATTGGCACAATCCTCAAAACTTGCACATCCTCCATCCACTCATAGGTTGACAAGTGGCATCTTTCCATTGGATGAATGTTAGTCCCACATTGCTCTATTTTGGACATTCATCCATCTTGACATTCTATAAATAAGAGGCTTCATTCCTCATTTCATCATCCACAAATTATGCAAAGTTACTATACTCAAATCTCTAGCCATTTTCACCAATACCATTGAGTTCTTAGCTAGGTTATGTAGGTTTTTAGTTTGAAGCATTCACCATCCTTCATGAAAGTGGATCATTCATCAACATTCATCAAGCTTGCATCATAGGAATTGGGAAATGGCTAATTTTCACATCAAATTGGCACGAATTCCCCCATGGGATCATGAGTTTGCTAGTTTAATTAGGATTCAATCTCTATTTTGTTGTTTTCATTATTTATTTTCCTAATTTGAACTTGGTAAATGGATTTCATGGGGAATCCTTGTTCGTACTTGCATTATATATTCTAATGTGTTTTTTCTTATTGTTTTGCAGGTATTGGGATTGGGGTTCTCACACTATTCTTTTCAGAAAATACAAAGAATCTCATAGAGGCCATGGCCATGGAAGTAGAAAATAGGTGAAATACTATATAAAAGCTAAGCATATTTAAAAAAAGTGAAGAATGGAAAGCTTTTTCAAGGATTTTCTGTAAAAAAAAAAACAGAAAGATCCTCCTCTTCATAATAAGAAAGTATAGGAAAATACTTACCCATGGGCCTTGTGAGGATTCAAGCATTGCAACAAAGAAACCTGCTTCCAAATTTTAAAGAAAATGCATTCGAATGCCCGTAGTAGAAAACTTCAGAAGCTCAATGATGGAAACGTCAAGACACAGAGGGATTTGTCAAAAATCAAAGTGAAAAATGCATTGGGAAAATAATAGTAAGCCACGGTTAAATGCCAAGAGATGCTTCCAAAATGGAGGTTAAAAAAGTCACTATTTAGTTTTTTGTAACAAAGAAGACATGCATTCTCATGCAAAATAATCCATGAAAAGCTCCTAGAAACAACAGGAAGATGAAAAGCACAAGCTCAAACCCTAGTACCATGGCTGCTCCAATTTTCTAGTAGAGAGAAAAAAAATCCAAGTGAAAATGGATGCGGAATGATAGGAGGTTGATGTTTTGTTTTAGAGTTCCCATGTACCCTAAGTTGGTGGACTTGGGTATTTTTCACATTGTTTTAAATTTTATTCAAAATATTAATGCCCATAGTGGTTTAGGGCCTTGTCACTATTGCAATCCTAGGTCTCATGCCTTAGGATATTATTTTTCTTGATTTTTTGAGAAAATCATATGGCTTTATGCTTTAGGTTCTTGAGATTTTTGTTGAAAATCAAATGCCTTATACATTAGAATATTTTATACTTGGAAAAAAATTAATCAAAGCCATATTTTCCTTGTATTTTGCAAAAATCAAATCAAAACCAAGGTCATCCCCTCCTTTTTTGTGAAAAATGAAAACTGCAAACATTGTAAGGCATTATTAAAGAATTTTTTTTATAAATTTCTTTAGTAATTGTTAGTAAATGCAGTAAATAGGAGCAAGTGTAAAGAGTTCTCATAAAAGCTTTATTTTTTTCAGTTTGAGTCTTTTTCTATTTCTATTTTTTAGTCAGTTCTAACTTATTTTTTGAGTCCTTGTGGGTTGATTTGCTTAGGGGGGAAAGTTTCCATCTTTTCTCACTTAGTTTTGAGTTAGCTTGGGCTCTATTTTTGAGGATTTTTCTCCTTGCTTGAAAATGGAACTAGAATTTCTATTATGGTGAGGAGTTAACTTATATTTTTTCCCTTCTCACTCATGAAGACACATTGAAGTTATATATTGGAGAAAACTTAGTTTATCTTAGTTTAGATTGCTTCTTCCTCTCTTGATCACTTGTAGAGAGTTTTGTAAGCTTCATTTTGTAACTTAGATTTTTATGTTTTGATACTCCTTTCAGATCAATAAAAACAACAAAACATTCCTATCTCATAGTTTCTATCTCATTTTGTGGTAAATGATTGGATGTTTGATTGTGATTCTAAGTGTTGAATCCTTTTTATGTCTCATTATTGCAAGTCTGTGTGAAAATTTTTCTTGCAGTGAAGTTTGTGTGTTGTGTTTAATTTCAAGCCTTCACATAAATCACTTTTGTATTGCATGTTTCATATGAGATTGTGAGAGTTAGTGTTCTGAGAGATGATTGTGAGTTGAGTTGGTGAATAAGTTTAAAGTTCTGGTGCATCACCCTTTAGGTTTTAAAATTTTCATTTCAGTCATCCTTCTATTCTTTTCCTCAGAAAATTCATTTAGTTTTAGGTGATCTACCAGGGGAACCAACCCTCTCTGGAGATTTAATCTTTCCATAAGTCACCCACAACTTGGGAATGTTTCCATTTTACATAGGATAGTTGAGTCTAACTTAGCTAGGGTGCAATCCTGACTATTAACAATTTTTGGCACGCTCAATGGGACTTTGAAGCTCGTTTTAGAGAAAGATTTATAATTTTTTAAAGTTGTTTTTCTGGTATATGAAATAGTGTTTCTCGTCTTTTGAGGTTATAAGTTTATACGAGATGACTCCATTCTATGTTTTTTCATACAAATCTAGTGTAACCAGCTTATGAGAAGAGTGCAAACTAGAGAAAGTTCTTCTCCTTTAGAATATTTGCAGCTGCCACCACTAAAAAGAAGGGGTAGGAAAGAAATAAAAGTTCTTAGTCCATCAAGGATGTCAAAATCTACACCTCCAAGCCTCAGCCCTACAAATCTAGTGTAGAAAAATCCAATACTAGTATCACAAGCACCAGTAATGGTAAGGAAGTTTTCATTTGCACTTTTTAATGTGGCAGCCCTTTATTTCTTTCCTAGCATGATGAAATTCATGTTGTGGCCTTCAAAAATTTACCATATTTCATTGGAGAAGATCAAACCACCCCTGATGAGCACATTTGAGATGTGGAAACATTATGCTTGGTTCATAATATCACCAAAGAGAATGTAGCACTTAGGCTTTTGGCTGCATTACTGAAAGGAAAAGCCTTGCAATGGTTTAGAAGTCTTCCAACAAATTCAATCACAACATGGGATCAATTGGGTGAGGGCTTGCACTGATAGTTTGAAGAAAAATCAGATTATTTGTCTTTGCTGGAGCAGTTAAGTACCATCAAGAGAGCTCCTCATGAGCACATGTCAGATTTTAACTACCATTTCCAAAGGACTTGGGATAGGATTCCAATGATGGTAAAGCCTTCACCTGAACATGTATTTTTTTTTTCTTAAGGCTTTAAATAGTGAGATATTTGTGATGATTCAATCTATGGGTGGATTTACACTTCCTAATGCTTATGATATAGCTATTAGAGTAGAAATTTTCCTTATACAAGCGGGTAGAATAGACCCAAGGCCTCCTATGCCAATTTTTCCTAAAGTGAAGCCAGCTATTCCTATGTAATTACTCCCTTTAGATGTTGTTCTACTTGTTCCTACAATAGGTTATCAAGCTACAACCCAAGAGGCTACTATCCCAAATTCATCTCAAGAGTCTCAAGAGTTAAAGGTCATGCTGCAAACCTTTAGAAAGACTGTTATTAATGAGTTTTTCAACCTCAAGAAGCAAGTTGGCCAAGATTATAGACCCTACCAAGCTCCATATCAGCCTAATTAGTCAAAATGTCCACCTTTTCAAGCTAGCTCTCAAGGTCAGAGAAGAAAATTCAATCCTAGACCATTTCAACCTTATAATCCTAATGCTGCCAGCTCTTCAAGGAATCTTATGCCTGTCCAAAACAATATGGAACATGAGTGTGATTGGTGTTATCCTTGTGACCAACCTCATAACCAAGCCACATGCATGAATGGGATGAGGAGTCAAGCTTTAATGGTTCAAAATAGTTATGCTGGTTTCAAAAAGTATATCAAAAGAAAATTTAGAGCAACATGGTACACAAACTCAACAAGGTAACCTTGATGTTGCCTTGATGAATTGGAAAGGAACTAATTTTTGTGGGGTAAATCATCCCCAAGGCCAAAATCAGTCAGATTCACTTGTTGCAACCAATAATAGATCAAAAAAGAAGGCAATTGACTTGGGGAAGCAAGCTGAAAAGGTCTAATAGTAGCTAGATAAAGGTAAATTTCAAGCTCTTACACCTCAAGTTGTCCCCACAACATATCAAAAAGTGTAAGTTCTACAAAGAGGGAAAGTTGTACCTAATAAGGCTCAACCTAAGGTGCAATCATAGACTTTGCAAAAGGAAAATGATGCTATTTCTCTTAAGGGACAACAAAAGGCGAGTACCACTTCATTTAATGTTGTTGAACATCTTAAGAAGGCTACTGTTAGGATGTCAATAATGGATGCATTGTAAATTCCCAGGAAAAAATATTTTTTACATGATGCTTTGGCCAAGATCTCTATTTATGATGTTTCTAACCAAGATCAGACTAAGATTGTGCTTGCAAACAACCTTGAAGTTAAGAGTGAGCAGCAAGCCCAATAGGTAAAACCTCCTCCATTTTATTTAATTTTGATCATTGGCGACAAACTAGTGCATAATTGCATGATCTATTTTGGTGCAAGCAATTCCGTAATGCCTAAGAGTCTAGTTGATAAGCTAGGATTAACATATGAGCCTCTTTCAAAGGGAGTGATTCAACTAGATGGGTCTACTATTAATACTGCTGGGGTGATTAAAAAATTAGCTCTTACCTTGCATGCATGCCCAAATTTTGCAATCCCTCAAGATATCCATGTTATTGACTTACCACCTCATTTTTCCATGTCTTTCTAGGGATTTTACTGCTAAGTTGGGTGGGTTTCTATCCTTTGATTGGTCACATTTTTTTTTTCAGAACAAGGTATGGTACAAAGGTAAACATTAAGTTAGAACCATAAGCCAAGGATCATATTGAACCGTATGTCCCTAGCCATATAAATGCTAATCTCTACATCACCCATGAGCTGAAGGATCAATCCATGACCCTAAACCCCAGCACACCTATTGAGGATGTAAATCTAGATGAGTGGGAAGTCAAGAATCATTAAGTTGACCCTTTCAGTCACATCAATGAGGTAGGATTAGGCATTTACATGATTCATGAACCTAATGTAGTGGTTCCAAATTTTGTCAAGGATCAAGCCCAACCTAAACAACAAGATAATCAGCTTTGGAAGCTATATTTTGATGGCTGAAGAAGAAGAATGGGCACTGGTGGAGGAGCCATGTTGATTTCATTTGATGGAGGTAAGTATTACTCAACATTGAGGTTTTCTTTTAGTTGTACAAATAATACAGTTGAATACGAGGTGCTTATTGATGGCCTAGATTGGGCCAAAAAGAAAGGTATTAAGTGCTTAAAAGTTCTTAGTGATTATGAGTTGATTGTAAATCAAGTTAGAAATTTGAATGTTACAAAAGATGATTTGCTTAAGCTGTATAAGCATAGAGTTTGAGACTTAGTTGAATAATTTGATGCTTTCAATTTGTTGTCCATTTCTAGAAATCAAAATAAACATGCAGATAAGCTTGCTTCCATAGGGTCACAGTTTGACATTCCAAATGATATTCATAATGTAGAAGTACAACAATATGTAAAATTTATTGTTAGACAATCTGTACCTGATAATAATGTAAATTGGAAAGTTTTTGAAAGTGATGAGCATATTGTAAGTTTTCTGATTGTAGAAATTGAGGTTGCAACTGAAAAATCAACAAAAATGGTAGCAACATTATGACAATCAAATTTTGCAATTGAAGTCAAACAAGTTGCCCAAAGGATTGGTAACCTTGGAATCAGTTTTGAATTTAGATGACCAAGTCAGAAAGGATAAAATCAACATGATGGTTAAGCAAGAGCACTATGAGCCCATTGAGATATTTAAGGGTAAGCTCATGAAGCTTGGAAATGTATGTACCAAATAGGAACAACAAGATTTTATTCTACTTTTTCAAGAGTTTAGTGATATTTTTTCTTAGGAGTATGGAGATTTAAAAGGCTTTGACCCTGAGCTAGCTCAACCCACCATTGAGTTAGAGCCCAATGCAAAACTAGTGAGGCAAAAGAAAAGGCCTCTTAATCCCAAGCTTGAGCATCTTATGAAAGCACAATTGAATGAGTTAATTTAAAGTAATATCATCTTTCCAATTAAGCATATATCTTTGGTTTCTAACTTAGTTCCAGTTAGAAAGAATAATGGTGAGATTAGGCTTTGTGTTGATTTTCATGATTTGAATAAAGCCTCTCTTAAAGATCATTATCCAATCCCTTCAATGGAGCAGATTTTGCAAGTTGTTTATGGTTTTGACATATTCTCTTTGTTGGATGGATATTCAAGATATAGCCAAATTTTAGTAAAGGAGGAGGATCAATACAAAAATGCCTTTACCACCAAATGGGGTACCATGACTTATAGAAAAATGCCCTTTAGTTTGTCTAATGTAGGGGAAACCTTTCAAAGAGCAATGGACATGGCCTTTCCTAGCCTCATGAACAAGATTGATTTGGTTTACTTAAGATGATATTACAACTTTTTCAAAGAATGCTAATGAACATTTTGGTCATTTGAGGCAAATTTTTTAGAGATGTAGAGAGTTTTGGGTTTCTCTTAATCTAAAGAAGTGTATCTTTTCTGTCCATGAAGGTAAGATCCTTGGACACATTGTTTCAAAACATGGCATTTCTATTGATCCAGAAAGAGTTTCTATGATTCTAACTTTACTCCTACCAACACATAAGAAAGGCTTGCAAAGCTCTCTTGGGAGGATCAAATTTGTGAGAAGATTCATACCTAACATTGCAACATTATTGCAACCTCTTACAACAATGCTTAAAAAGAACATGAATTTTAGTTGGACTCAAGAGGGTAAGAGAAGCTTTGAGCAAATTAAGGAAGCCCTTGGAGCTACTCCAACACTCATTAATCCTAACTATGATAAATATTTTATTATGTATGCATTTGGAGGTGTTGACACTATTTCAACTATGCTTTGTTAGCAGAATGATGAAGGCTTGGAGCAGCTTGTGGCATTTTTCAGCTGTTGCATGACTATGAGGTAAAATATTCATTTGTTGAAAAACATGTGGTTTCTATTGTTAGAAGCCTCAAAAAGTTTAGGCATATGCTCTATGTTACCAATTTTTTGCTACAAATCAATTGGTAGAGTTGGCTAAATACTATTATTTCTAAAAGTGGAAAATACAGTTATTTCTGCATATGCTAAGTGCTGATTGCATCTTAATTATCATTTTATAAGTGACAGTTATGCATTGAAGAGAAGAATTAGAATTTCAAAAATTGCTATTCAATGTTTTACAATCAAATGGAGTACAAAATTGAGCATACAAACAACAAAGCATTTCTGAATGCTTTCATTTATTTCATAAACTAATTCATATTTACAGAATTTCATTTGATTGTGAGAATTCAAATGATAGTGCAAATTTGCATTGAGATGCATTTTTCTTTTCAAATGAAAAGAAAAAAAATGAAATCAAATATCCACACAAGCCATGGATGTAACTGTTACAAAGCATCATAAGCATCACACTACACTATGGAAGAAGCATAAAAGGGAATCCCATAAGCAAAAACATAATCATCATTGCCTGTTTGTCGATGGTTGACGTAGAAGTGGTGTACCATTTGTCTTCTTCAAGCTCCGTTGACCTACAAGAAGGAAGAGAGGGATGTTAGAGGCTCTGACTATGAATATACCTACATGAACCATCAACAATAATGTAGTATGCTACTAATCATGCAGTGAAACAATCAAGAGAAGTGCAGAAACATAAGCTGAAAGAGATATATCAACATGATCATATATTGTTTTATGCTAACATCATTTGTTTCTTTGTGCAGGTATAGGGAAAATCATGAAGCTAATTATCATTTGAAGATCAAGCATGTGGAGGAAAATGGGCTCCCACAAGGGTAGAGCTTGGCATGCTGCCCCTTATCTATTACAAGTGGGCTGAGATAGAAATTGCAATTATCATATTCATCAAGAAAGGAAATGCAACTGAAAGAGTAAAGCAGAGTTTATCCATCAAGCCATTAAACCAATTTTGCATTCATAACAATTGGTGTGTATGAAAATCGAGTGTAAGAATTAAAATCAGTTCAAACACACCAATAGAACATTATAACAAAAACAAAACTATAAAAGGAGTAGAAATGTGCAAACTCAGTATCCTGTTCCTGTTGTCGTCCTATCGTCCTCTATCTTTAGTGTTTTTGTAGATTCCAGCCTTGTGTTCTCAGATTAAGGGCTAGGCTCAACAAACTGTCTTCCTAAAGAACGAGATTTTGCTATGATATGAATGCATGATTAAGCTATGATAATGATTTTTGCTAAGAAACTTGAAATAAGCAAGATGCTATGATAAATGAATACTAAATGAATTAAATGCATAAACTCTACTTAATTGCCTATTTGCCTATTACCAATGTTTGGATTCACACAAGTATTTATAGGGCTTTCTGACTGATTCTGATTGGCTGTCTCGATTGACGATTGTGATCATTCCTGACAGATCAAACGGTTGAAGAAAGATGAAACTGAAGGATAAGATAGAAGAACCCTAGAAACACATTTTTCTATTTTATTATGAAAGAGGAAAAAGAAGAGAAGATAAGAATAAAAGAAAGATTAAAAGCTGATAAATAATTAAAAAAATATCAATTATTTATTTGTGGAGCACATTCAGCTTTTCTCAATTAAATAAAATATTTAATTAAGCTTTTAAAAGCAGAAGAAAACTTGTGGTGAGAAAAGAGCTTTAATCATGTTTTATTGAAAAAAGCAGAATATCTCATAATTAAATAAAGCATAAGATATGAGAAGATTGCACAATTAGGTTAAAATACCTAATTTTGATTTGGAAAGAAAGCATAAGATATTTTTAATTAAATAAGATCTATTTAATTAAATCACTTTTATGAAATTAATTAAATGAAACATTTAATTAATTAGAAGAAGAATTAAAATAGAAGAAAGGGGAAATATTTAAACTTAAATTAAATCAAAATATTTAATTTTAAATTCAAACAGTGATAATTAATTTAAATAAATAGAATGTATTTATTTAATTAATTAAGTGGACGTATGAAAATAATTAAATAAAGTAAATTTATTTAATTATAAAAGAAGAATAAGATGAATGAATAATATAATTAAATTAATTAAATTTAATCATATGTAGAGGACTTTAGAAGAAATTAATTAAATAATAAATATTTAATTAATTGCCAGGATTATAGACACGACCATTTTTATGCGTATACATTTTGCCCCTCTTTGAAGTGATGTGTGAAACATATTACTTCAAAGAAAATAAAATTTTTTGCCCCTGATATGTTTCTGATTTTTGATGTCGATGATGCCCCCTCGGGAGATAAATCACGGAAAAAGAAATTGATGAGGAACAGTGATTTAGCTCCTGATAGATAATGTGGTTGATGCCCCAGTGAAAAAGAGGATGAAAAATGGAAAAAAATGCCACCACTACCCATCCTGAAAAGACCCTTATAAGGTAAAAGGGGTAAAATGAGGTGTCATTTTCACCCTGCAGCTACAGTGAATTTTGAGCTCTGACAGTGACTTGGCGAAATGGTGATCCCTTTGCACAGACATAGGTTCGAGCGAGCGCAACGGTATCAGAGACCAGCAGCCTATGGACCACCGGTGAGTGATTCGAAACCTCTAAGTTGTTAAATTTTGCATTTGTGATCGATTATGGATTGATTTCCAGTCGGACTGCAATTTTTTGGAACGTTTTAGCGCATATAGGTAGAGTTTTAGTGCATTCGACAAATAGTTTAGCGCATCTAGGGTTTTCCGTAGCGCATTTAGGCACATGTCAAAAACTGATCTTTTAGCGCACCCGACAGATAAAGTTGCGCATATAGGTCAAAGCAGGCTAGGTCAGAGATTTAGCGCATCTAGGGCACAGAACGGCGCTTTTAGGATTTGGTCAAAAAATGCTAGAGTTGCGCATTTGATAGATAGAATAGCGCATACGAGGTACAGAGTTGCGCATTTGAAGTTTTAGCGCATTTAGGAAACAGTGTTGCGCTTTTGACAAAAACTATGGCGCATATGGGTTTTTAGCGCATATGAGCAACAGAGTTGCGCATTTAGGAAATTTTTCCCAGAATGGCCATTTGCTGAAAAAGAATGATGAAAATTGCTTCTTTAGTCAATAGATAGATAAATTGTCGGATCATCATGTTGATAGGATAGAAAATCGAATAGAGAACTGATAACTTTGATTTCCGTGATTGAAAATCAAAGAGTAGATTTTGCTTTCTGCGATAGAAAACAAATAGTAGATGTGAGATTGACTGATTTGAATTTTGATAACTTTGCTTCTCGCGATTGAAAAACAAAGAGTAGATTTTGCTTTCTGCGATAGAAAACAAATAGTAGATGAGAGATTGACTGATTTGAATTTGATAACTTTGCTTCTCGCGATTGAAAAACAAAGAGTAGATTTTTGCTTTCTGCGATAGAAAACAAATAGTAGATGAGAGATTGACTAATTTGATAACTTTGCTTCTCGCGATTGAAAAACAAAGAGTAGATTTTTGCTTTCTGTGATAGAAAACAAATAGTAGATGAGAGATTGACTGATTTGATAACTTTGCTTGTCGCGATTGAAAAACAAAGAGTAGATTTTTGCTTTCTGCGATAGAAAACAAATGGCAGATGAGAGATTGACTGATTTGATAACTTTGCTTCTCGTGATTGAAAAACAAAGAGTAGATTTTTGCTTTCTGCGATAGAAAACAAATGGCAAAATAGAGATTTAAATTTGCATTCATGATTGAAATACAAACAGAAAAGAATATGTGTTGATTAATTTGCATTCCTAAAAAGAAAAACAAATAGTAAATGATGGTAGAGTAGATTGATTAGACCTGTTGATAGATTGATGTAGCATTTGATATAGATTATTGATATGTTGATGTTTGTGATGTTGTTTGGACCAAATAGGAGGCTTTCAAAAGCCTCTAGATCAGAGAGCAGTTTCCCTTGTGCTGGGAGCGGATAGGCGAGCTGACACCGGCCGAGTTACAGGTGATTTCAGATTGTGGACTGGGGTCACTGTTGACCATGCCGCGAGGCATTCGGGCCAACAGGGGGCTGTTGATGGCCTTGGCCGAGAGATGGCATTCCGAGCATAACACCTTCCACCTGCCGACGGGTGAGATGAGTGTGACACCGGAGGACGTGTACCAGATTTTGGGGATCCCGGTGGTTGGAGCCCTTGTGGTTTATGACCACAAGGAGGTCGGTGGGACAGAGGCCTTACAACGGATATGTGGTGATCCTGGTATCTATGGGTACTGGATAGACTGGGATGACTTCAGCAGGTATCCAGCTCTAGTAGCAGTATTGGTAGCTTTTGTTGGAGGTTTCCTTGGACCGGACCATCGGTCCAAGGGATTTTCCGTGGGATGGGGGAGGATGTTAGAGTGGATGATCACTCAGCCATAGAGATTTTCCTGGGGGAGCTGCGTCTTAGCAGATATGTATCATGACCTGCATCGGATTGTATACAGAGGATCCACCAGCCTGGCGAGTGGAGTGACACTATTACAGATCTGGGTGTGGGAGCACATTGCTGTCACTAGACCATTGTGTACCCGGGCGAGACCAGTAGGGAGGCCGTACGTATATGCATATTCTGGTGCAGTTGTCCAGCAGAGGTTGGGCAAGGTAGAGAACTGGCGGCGAGTGCTCGATGATGTAGATGCAGTGATCTGGAGGCCATACACAGACTGCGAGACATGGGCGACGGATCAGTTAGAGATGCCGTTTGTGTGCAGACTGCAGTACCTGATAGGGCAGACGCCCTTTATCATTGAGAGGTTTTTGGCACTGTGAGTGCTGAGACAGTTTGGTTTCATGCAGGGGATGCCCCAGGGCGTTGCTCATTATGGGCGGCGCAAGGGGGACACAGGATGGGGACCATGCATTCCCTACCAGGCATCCTACACAGAGTACACTTCTTTACAGCCCGAGGTATGGGTGGACAGGCCAGACATACTGGATGCAGGGATGACAGATGACTATGCTCAGTACTTTCATACGCATCCTTTTCCATGATTTACAGTGCCAGATGAGGCACGAGCCATCAGAGCAGTCCCACGGCCAGGAGCAGGGATACCGGGAGGTGCGGCAGGTGGAGAGCAGGCTATGGGTGGAGGGGAGGAGGTTATGGGTGGAGAGGAGGAGGGAGAGGAGAGCGAGGAGAGTGGAGCTGAGGAGGAGGAGAGCAGCTCAGATGACGGAGATGATGGAGATGATGGGGATGGGCAGAGACAGCAGATATTAGATAGTCTCGGCAGAGTACAGATTCCTCGGTGATCCAGATCCGGTGCCAGGCCACAGACTGTGATTAGGGTGACATCCTCGTCCCAGCAGACACAGATAGATGCATTGCAGGGTCAGGTGCAGACCTTTCAGGGGCAGCAGGCACAGCTTTAGAGTCAGTTGGTGCAGGCACAGAGCATGATAGTGCAGTTACAGGCACAGCTTGCACAGGCACAGGCTCAGGCACAGGCTCAGGCACAGGCTCCGGCACAGGTACAGGTTCAGATGCCTGCCCCAGATCCTCAAGTGGCACAGTTAGTAGCGAAGAGGGATGCCTTTAGACGGCGGGCACAGGAGGCTGAGGGTGTAGCGCAGAGATTGATGGGTACTGTGGAGAGTACATCCCTATGGGATGCCATTGCAGAGGGATTTGAGGCAGCCAGAGAGGCAGAGTACTACAGAGTTCGATATGAGGAGCTATGCCCTCCTGAGCGGCGAGAGCCCTATCCCAGGTCACACAGCCGGACGAGGACCCGATCCCGGACATCGACACACGACAAAGAGGTTACCGGGCCTTGACGGGATCCTGATGCAGGGACCAGCGGTAGACCACCTCCTTCTGGACCAGCTCCATCAGGGGCATCAACTAGTTAGCCATTTTTGGGGCAAAATGTATACTGAGTTTTGATCATGTATGATGTATTGACCTTTTATGAGTTTCATTGGATATTTGGACATTTGTATTATTTTGATGAGTGATGATATGTAGTGGCAGTATTTCTGATAATGTTTATGTATGTATGTTATGAGATGGATTTTGATATGCTTTTATTACATGTGCAGACTAATCCCTATGATGCAGGATGATCTATCGATTATGATGTGTATGCAATGATTTTGTGATGATGTATATATGTGAGATGGTAATTTCTTTTTGAATTTTCCATGTATGAAATGCATCATGATATTGCAGAAGATGAATGTGGTATGAATGGTAATATGGTAAAATGATAACATGATATCAAATTATTGAATGTGTATGGAAATGCAACGGTAGATGATAATAAATGAATGATAAATAATAGATGAATGATGAAATGATAAATGATAAGATGATGAAATGATAAATGAATGATAATGAATGAAAAGATGAATGATAAATGAATGATAATGGATAATGAAACATTAATGGTTTAGATATGAAATGGTAAAAATGAATAATGAATGACAAATGATAATGAAAGGATAAATGATAAATGGAATGATGAAATGATATGAAATGAAATGAATTAAATGTCCAAATGTCCTCCACGAAAAGGTCAAAACTTAATAACAACCGTTTGAAAACCCTCATTCAGCCCTTCAAAATACGAATATGAATCCAATATGCAGATATATATAATGAGCTAATGAACATGCAACTATATGAAACTAACCAGTTTGTTGAGCCTGTTATAAGCCTTCTTGAATCATCATAGAACATTTAAAATGTTGGAAGTATGTACAAGCATCAGAGGGGAAATTAGCGCCAATGATGACCAGAGTACAACTTTCATGGATTTTGATATAGCAAGCGAACACAAGCATCGAGGTATAATTGAACCGAGATGACCTGAGCATTTCTTGCATAAACAGACAAAGATTAACCACCGTTCTGATGCAAATGTGGAACTGTCATCAATGATATTTTCTTTGAGCGTCATGTCCTTTGACATATTTGCATCAGATTGGGCTGTTAACCTCAAGACAGCAGACAAAGAAAAATCATTCTCGTTCCTTGCTACTCTAGTGCAGTACATCATTGAGTATGCTCCCGAGTAATGATATCGAAAATCAAACAACTTTTAATCAAACATGTAATACTGTTAATGCCTACATTATTCAGATTATTTGGATCATCCAATAGACAAGTGACATGATAGCTTGCTGAAAAATGTGTCATGAGCGGATAACATTGACAAAGGAGTTTGTTGTTTTGTTGGCATGCTCGTATTGCGATGTCATGGTCTAGCTGTTTTAGTATGCTCTGAAAGTTAAGTGCCCCCAGTTGGGTTTTTGCCTTGTTGATTGACACAACTTGCGGAAAGGAATATGTACAAACGATCAAGCCATGGTAAGACATTTTAACTCTCTAGGCAAATGGCGGCAGGATGGTGCGATTAATGACCTCAAGATGCGGAAAAAAAAGATACGGAAAAAGGAAAGCTTTTGAAAAGATAAAGTGCAAAGCAGGAACTAATAGGATATGCGCTTATGGGAAGGCCTGCTTACGATTTTCATACCACCTGGGTACGCATATTGCATTTTATTTCTTTATTTTAATTTCTTTTTGATTTTTCACAATAGATCGCCTGCTTGCCAGTTTTCAAATTCTATGACATTCTCTTTATCTTTTTTGTATTTTGTCGTCAATAGATCCGTCATTGCCGTGCTCACCCTAGACATTCTCTTTTGATTTTTTTCGTATTGTGTGATGCTTTGATTTTTTTGACTTTGTTTAGGACTTTTCCGCTTATTTTGTAATTTCTTCGACTTTTTCTCATTGCTTTTACTCTTCTCGACTTTTCTTACCGTTTTGTATTTCTTCAGGACTTTTTCTGCTGTTTTTGTATTTCTTCAGGACTTTTTCTGACTTAAACATAATACTTCTTAAGATGTATACTGTTGATGGGTTCATCCAATAGGTCTCCTTCTAGCATTGATAACTTGTATGCTCCTGATCCGTAGACTGTAATAACCACATAAGGGCCTAACCAATTTGGTTCAAACTTTCCTTTCTTTTCTCTATCTTGTTGATTACGCGGGTTCTCTTTCAGAACTAGATCACCCACCTGAAAGGTACGTGGCTTGACTTTGTGATTATAGCTGCGAGACATCATCCGCTGATATGCTTTTATGGTTCCTGCTCTCCCTTCCTTTTCATCTAAAAGTTCTCAAACCTTGGAGTCTGAAACTCTTAATCCCTATCCGCGAGGAATCTTTCAAGCTGATACTTCCCTAAGGAAGGTATTCTAACCTCTAAAGGTAGTATGGCTTCTGCTCCATAGACGAGGGAAAAAGGTGTTGCTCCTGTTGGCGTTTGGATACTAGTTCTGTAAGCCCACAAGGAGGGATTGAGTTGAACATGCCAATCCTTCCCTGAATCATTGACAATCTTCTTCAAAATCTTTAGTATGGTTCTTTGTTTGAGGCCTCCTCGCCAATAATAATAATTATATAGTATGTATGTAATATCCGGTCAATATGGAATCTTTCACAAAAGTTCATCAACACTCCGCCAATTTTTATTTGGGTCGAATTATCTTAATAATGTATTAGGAATACCATATCGACAAATAATGTAATTGAGAATGAAGGATGAGATCTATTTTCCAGTGACTTTAGAAAGAGGTACTGCCTCAATCCACTTAGTGAAATATTCCATTGCTGTGATGACGAACTTATGCCCATTTGAAGAAGAAGGATGAATTTTTCCCACTAGATCTAACCCCCATTGAGAGAACGGCCAGGTGGGTGTAAACGAATGAAGTTCTTGTGCAGGAGCATGAATAAGATTCCCATGAATCTGACATTGTGAGCATGTTTTAGCAAAGGTAAATGATTCCCTTTCCATTGTGGTACGTAAGAAACCCACCTAACTCAATTTTGATAAGGTCACCCACTCCTCGAGTACCAAAATGCCCCGAACTCTCAGAAGTTTGTCGATCTCACCACGCCCGACATCAAACAAAGTACCATCAAGACCACTCTAATGATAGCGTATCAAATCGCATAAGGGGATATCGAGAGGACTACAATTTGATAAAGTTACGCTTTTGGCTATGGATAAGTCGTGGTACGGCGGACGCCTTTAGTGGTATGCATAACCTGGCTATACCGTGGTGGTAGAATCTGAATCACTAGGTGCTATTAATTACTTTCGTGTGTCATAGGCAAAAGGTGAATAATTGTTCCACCAGAAAATTCGTTACCTTCGTCCGAGTTGTAACAATTTAGGCGATCGTAGCCATAGCATCGGCTGCTTTGTTGTCAATCCTCAGAATTTGTGTGAACTGAATGTCCACAAAATACTTCTTGAAGTCATCAATCATCTTCTTATATGGTAACAACTTGTCATCTTTAGTCTGATAATCATCATTGATTTGATTAATGACTAATTGTGAGTCACCATAGACTTGTAGCTCGGTAATCCTCCATTCCAATGCTGTTTTCAGTCCAGTGATCAGTGCTTCATATTCGGCTATGTTATTGGTGCATGGAAACATTAGCCTATAGGACCTAGGAATGGTATGCCCTTGAGGGGTAACGAAAAGGATGCCTGCCCCCGAGCCATGTTGGGTAAAAGAACCATCAAAGTATAAGGACCATGGCTGCTTAAAGTCTGCTGTGAAGACATTGGCATCTGAAAATTCAATGTGTAAAGGGTGCTCTATTTGGAGAGGAGCGTCTGCTAGTTGATCCGCGATAACTTGTCCTTTGATTGCTTTGCGATCAACATAGTGGATGTCGAACTCACTCAAAATCATGATCCATTTTGCTAACCTTCCTGTTAGTGATTCTTTACTTAGCAGATACTTGAGTGGATCAATTTTGGAAACAACCTTAATTGTATGAGCTAGCATGTAATGTCAGAATTTCTGGGAAGCGAAGACGATTGCCAAACAAGCCTTCTCAATGAAAGTGTAACTAAGCTCATGTCTTGTCAATGTTCTGCTGATGTAGTAAATTGCCCGTTCTTTCCCTTCATGGTTTTCTTGAGCTAATAATGCTCCCAAAGACGTCTCGGTTGCAGCAATATATAGAATCAATGGTTTGTCTGGAGTCGGTGGTACAAGAACTGGTGGATTCATCAGGTATTGCTTGATTTGTTGAAATGCCATTTCACATTTATCATCCCATCTAAAAGGAACATTCTTATGTAGGAGATATGTGAATGGTAGACTTTTGTCAGCCAATTGTGCAATGAATCTGCGGATAGACTGGAGTCGCCCTTGTAAGGATCTCAACTGACTAATGTTCTTTGGGGGAGGCATCTCCATGATTGCATGAACTTTAGCAGGATCTACTTCAATTCCCTTTTCTGAAACAATATATCCTAATAGTTTTCCAGATGTAACCCCAAAAACACATTTCTTAGGGTTTAAGCGAACTTTGAATTTCTCCAATCTAGTGAATATTTTAGATAGTATCTCCAAGTGTCCTTCTCTGGTGTGTGATTTTGCCAATATTTCATCTACATAATCTTCCATGAATGTGTGCATCATGTCGTGAAAGATCGTAGTCATAGCTCTTTGATAAGTAGCTCCAGCATTTTTCAAGCCGAAAGGCATGACATTCCAACAATATGTCCCCCACGGACAAGTGAAAGCTGTTTTCTCTTGGTCTTCTGGTGCAATCTTGATTTGGTTATAACCCGAGAAACCATCCATTAATGAGTACATGGCATGGCCTGCTATTAGATCAACTATAGTGTCGATACTTGGAAGCAGAAAGTCATCCTTTGGACAAGCTTTGTTAAGATCTCTGAAGTCAGTGCATACTCTTACACGTTTGTCTGGCTTTGCTATTGGTACAATATTGGAAATCCATTCAGCATAGTCAATTGATCTTATAAAACCTGCATCGAGGAGCTTCTTGAGTTCTTCTTTAACCAATAGTGCAATATGAGGATTCATCTTTCTGAGTTTTTGTTTTACTGGTTTGGCTCCTGATTTGATAGATAAATGATGCATAATAAGATCAGGATCAAGGCCAGGCATATCTGCATATGACCATGCAAAATTGACTTGATTTTTCTTGAGAAAATTCATGAACTCTGGGATTTCTTTAGCTGTGATAGATTCAGCTATCTGTAGGATCCTTGGATTATCTGCAGTTGTAATGTTGATTTCCTTTGTAGGCTCAGTCAAGATGGATGATCGCTCATGATAATGCTCTGGGAGAGTGTCAAGAGTCCCATCAGATGGTGCCTCAAAAAGATTTTCACCCTCTGATACGCTCTTTATTTTGTCTTTTGCTTGATCTAGTACTGCCAGATTCTGGTTTTCACCACTAGACCGTTTATCCTTATTTTCATTTTTGTAGCTAGGAGACTTGACACTCTCCTGATTACAGACTTTATACCGAAAATTTCTAGTGGAACAATTATTTACATCTTCAGCGGAAAGGAAGTTTATGATAGCTTCATCGTTTGGAAAAATAGGTATATCCATAGGTTCGGTAAGATCCCAGTCAATGAGATCAGGATGAATTAATGGTAGGACGTCGTCTGGTTGTGTAAAATTGGTGATGGTTAGGGTCAAGACAGAGTTATCGGTAGGATCCGTGGTATGAGATAGGTCAATGATGGGACTATTCTCCTGATAATCTTGTTCGTTAAAATCTGACTCAGTATCACTAGACTCATAGTTACTTTGTGGTTCAGATTCTTGTGGTTGGGATCCTGAACCTTCTCCTTTGATCAAAGCGGGTGTATATTTTTGTATGACATCTACCTCTTTGTCTCTCCAAAATTTGTTATCATGGATGGTATCCCATTCATATTCAGCAGAATCTGTGTCAGAGTTATTTTCAATGTAATTCAGGACTGATACCAAACATGTTTCATTCTTATCGGAACCTTTTTGCAGTGTACAAACATTACCTTGGGATTGTTTAGATTGGGTAGCTTCATAGCCTATTCCAGTTTTATCATATGCCGCAAGTCCTGGAAGATGGATAGGCTCAACTACACCTTCTTTTCTCTTTCCAAGAGGACCATTATCATATCCCATCTTTTGCATGATAGAATATCCTTTCCCATATTGTTCTGTTGGTAAGGTGACGTTTAGAATTGTGTCCTCTTCATCTTTATAGAGCCAATCTAGAATTGCTGTGTCCTCAGGATCTCCCATGGGAAATTTTTCTTTGATAAATTGTCCATTGAACTTGGTAGTGGGCTTTGTTTGTACCTGTGCTGATGTTGATGTTGCTGATATCTGTTGTGGTGTAATAGAAGGTTTCCCATGTGATCGAGGAGATGTAGGTAGATTAGCAAGACAAAGGGAATATTCCCCAACTCCACTTTCCTTGAACTGTAGTTTCTTGTCAAAACTTTTAGTTAACTGACTGATGTGTGTAGCATGTTGAGAAGAAGTATCAGCAAGTGCTTCTCGATTATTTGGAACCAAAGTATCTTGATGAGCTTTGACATTGGCACAAGTTTGGGCGTTTGAATTATCAGTTGGTATAGTAATTTCCTGTCCATCATATGGAAACTTAAGACATTGGTGGTAAGTGGACGGAACAGCTTGCATCTCATGGATCCAAGGATGACCCAACAAGATATTGTATGCAAGATCTCGCTCTAAAACTTGGCAAAAGGTATTTTTGATAACAGGTCCCACTCTGATTGGTAGCATGATTAGACCTTTAGACGTTCTCTCCTCATCATCATAGGCTTTAATGGTAATCTTCCTTCTAGGATCAATGGAATCTTCGGAAAATCCTAATGCTTGAATCACCTTCAAAGTACATATGTTTAGACCAGCCCCTGCATCTATTAGAACACGTTTGACACGAAATTTGTGGATCATGACCTCTAAGTATAATGATGAATTGTGGGGATGAGTTAGGGAAACATCATCTTTGTCTGAGAATGAAAGGCATGTGGGAGAGTACAAATGTCCTACCATGGTTTGAAATCGATTCACATCCAAATCCGTAGATACAGTCGTTTCATGGGAAAATAATTGCAATAAATAATCGCAATAAATATGTATCTTCATGGGCAAATTCCAATGTCATGTTTCGAAAGTCTCTAATATGGTCAACCGGGTCTGATTTTCCATTATAACGATCAAATCTGGGGATTTCACAGTGTTTAGGAAATGGAATCATGTTGAGACTTCTATCAAAAGGGTAAGGACATATGTCATCCAAAGTGTACTGCTTGGTTGTGGTTCCTCCTTCTAACTCTTTGATTTTTTTCTGTATCTCTCTAAACTCTTTTTTTAAGGAGGCATATTCAGGTGGGGATGGCTCTTCCTCAGTGGTTTTTAATTTCTCAGTATCAAAGTCTTTAGGCAATTTAGCTCCTTGATCTGCTAGAAAAAGAAAGTATTTCTCTTTGTCACGTTGTATAATCTTTTCAAGGGCTTTAAGAAACTTGGGATTTTGTTCTGCCTCTCTAAGTTCAAGTTCATCGTCTTGTTCATCATCACTACCTATAGGAGTTTTGTTCATGTTTTTGTTCTTAAGTATCGAACTTTCCTCTCTGTCAGCCATATTGTTGTTACTGAAAAGGGGATTGCGACTTACACTAAAAAGAGGACTATCTCGTTCACCCTCTTCTTGAGGTGTTTCTCCTGCTTTGTTGTGTTGAGATCTCGTAAAAACAGGCATATGTAAGAAATCCTTGAATATGATCGAGGGTCACTAAAGGATCTGATTTGGGACACGTTGAATATTCAATTGAAGGTTGTGGTACGTTCTCAAACTGAAGAGGTTGATTCAAATTATGACGTTGAGATAATGCTAATCTTTGATAATAAGCTTGGGTAGCCAAAGGTTCTACAGCATAATCGTCAGTGAATCCCCTAATGTAGTCTTGGTATCTATAGAGGAATGTGCGATAATGGAGCAAGACGTCTCGACTCTTATACATGAATTCTCTGTGATCTAAAGTCTTCTTGTAACTTAAATTTGTTTTGGGCTTCTTGATCCTATTAAAAACTGATTTCTTGGTGAACTTGGTTGATTTCCACTTTCTTAACATGGGAGTAAAATCTTAGAAAGTCGGGTCGGTGACAAAAACCTAAAAGCGCTACTCTGTTTCTCAAATGCGCTACAGAAATAGTCAAATGCGCTGTAGAGAATATCATATGCGCAGAAACAGAGAACAAATGCGCAGCAGAAAATCCTAAATGCACCGAAACAGAACACAGATGCGCTAGAACAGAGCTTAAATGCGCTGGAGTTTTCCCCTAGGTGTGCTAAAGCAGTTTATTTCTAGGACAGTTTTGACCAGTTTTTAGCTGAAATTTGTCATGTTCATTTTTGGATGATCCATTATCTGAATTAATGTTTGGAAAGCACAGCAAACAGTCTGATTTAAGTTGATTCGTAACCAAGCACATAATAAGATAAGCACAACCTAGGTTAGGCCAGGACAATATCCGCTAGACTCCACGTGGGTTTCCCCAACCGCATATCAGTAGTGTGTGAATCCAGAAGCTTGGCTGCACGGGCTCCCCCTTACAGTGCACTCTCTTCTCAGGCCAACCAAGCTTCCAACCCCCATGAAACTCCCATGGCGAGCTGATCACCTCTACTATTGACTGCGAAAGTGTGGAAGGCTTCACACCGACCGGTGCTGGACTAGCAAATAGAAGGTTTTTGGCTTTCTAAATAATGGTATTTAGTTCGGGACCCCCGTTCGAGTGGCCATACATGGGGCAAGAGATTAATCACCATTAAGGTGGCACTCCAGCCTGAAGAGGTTAAGCTCAACAGGGTTTATGGGAGTACAACTCCGTCCGTATGACACATCCGCATAAGCAACCTTAGGTTTTCCCTTAAGATTTACATTTATATACCAGTCGGGGGTAGCTTGGCCTTAGCTCCGTTGCCAGTTTGAGTCGTCCCTTAAGGTGAGTACTTTTTCCCTTAAGGCAGGCCCAATTTCTAGAGTCAATAACCATTTCTCTTGCACCCAGGATCGCACAAGTGCGCAAGGGGAGAGGATACTTCGATTATCAAATCAGGGTTACACAGGGAAAAGTGGGTTTGGTTTTCTGATCACCTAGTTTGCACAGGGTGAGAGCATAATCACCTACCACCTTCAAGCACAGTCAATAAGAGTAGACAGATTCATTTTATGTGCACCAAAATCAAATGTGATTTAATCTAGGTGAAGATGTTGCTTCACAACAGACATGGGGTTCGTTTTAACTGCATGATAAAAGATGTGGTGGCTACCCTAGGTTGATTCATTTTAAGCCCAACATGAAATAAAAGAAATTCTGTCTATGGAAGGCGTCAGATTCAGAATCTCTGTTACAGTTCCAGATGTGAAGCTCTGTCTTCCGAATGCGCAGAAACAGAGACCAGAAGCGCAACTCTGTTACATAAATGCGCTAAAAAAGAAACCAAATGCACAATTCTGCTACCCAGATGCGCGAAAACAGACTATATGCGCTATTCTAAATGCAGAGATTTTTTTTAATTTTCTGATACAATTTTAAATGCGCTAAAGAAAATCCTAAATACGCTAACTAAATGTCTATATGCGCTGCCGAAAGTGACGAATGCGCCACTCTGTTTCCCAGATGCGCCGAAACAGAGCCCAGATGCGCCGAAGTACCTGCAAATAAAAATTTCCTGAATCTTCTGAAACGTGCTGCCGAATGCCAGAAAACCTGTAAGCAAACCTGCAAGAAAACCTGCAAGGAAGAAGTCTGAAATCGGGGCATAGGCCCCACGGTGGGCGCCATTTAATGTGTGTATGAAAATCGAGTGTAAGAATTAAAATCAGTTCAAACACACCAATAGAACATTATAACAAGAACAAAACTATAAAAGGAGTAGAAATGTGCAAACTCAGTATCCTGTTCCTGTTGTCATCCTATCGTCCTCTGTCTTTAGTGTTTTTGTAGATTCCAGCCTTGTGTTCTCAGATTAAGGGCTAGGCTCAACAAACTGTCTTCCTAAATAACGAGATTTTGCTATGATATGAATGCATGATTAAGCTATGATAATGATTTTAGCTAAGAAACTTGAAATAAGCAAGATGCTATGATAAATGAATACTAAATGAATTAAATGCATAAACTCTACTTAATTTCCTATTTGCCTATTACCAATGTTTGGATTCACACAAGTATTTATAGGGCTTTCTGACTGATTCTGATTGGCTGTCTCGATTGACGATTGTGATAATTCTTGACAGATCAAACGGTTGAAGAAAGATGAAACTGAAGGATAAGATAGAAGAACCCTAGAAACATATTTTTCTATTTTATTATGAAAGAGGAAAAAGAAGAGAAGATAAGAATAAAAGAAAGATTAAAAGCTGATAATTAATTAATTAAAAAAATCAATTATTTATTTGTGGAGCACATTCAGCTTTTCTTAATTAAATAAAATATTTAATTAAGCTTTTAAAAGGAGAAGAAAGTTGGTGATAAGAAAAGAGCTTTAATCATGTTTTATTGAAAAAAGCAGAATATCTCATAATTAAATAAAATATTTAATTATAATATGAGAAGATTGCACAATTAGGTTAAAATACCTAATTTTGATTTGGAAAGAAAACATAAGATATTTTTAATTAAATAAGATCTATTTAATTAAATCACTTTTATGAAATTAATTAAATAAAACATTTAATTAATTAGAAGAAGAATTAAAATAGAAGAAAGGGGAAATATTTAAACTTAAATTAAATCAAAAGATTTAATTTAAATTCAAACAGTGATAATTAATTTAAATAAATAGAATGTATTTATTTAATTAATTAAGTGGACATATGAAAATAATTAAATAAAGTAAATTTATTTAATTATGGAAGAAGAATAAGATGAATGAACAATATAATTAAATTAATTAAATTTAATCATATGTAGAGGACTTTAGAAAACTAATTAAATAATAAATATTTAATTAATTGCCAGGATTATAGACATGACCATTTTTATGCGTATACAGGCCTTGTAGCCTTTTGCCCCAACTAGGCCTCCAAGAACCCGTTTTCTTGGCTTTTCTCGAAAATGGTCTTAACAACCCCCAAATATTTTTTGATATTATTTCTAGTGGTACCCTAGGCTTCAATATTTACTAGGTGTAAGGTCACTCAAGTGGTCGTTCATATGACTGTCCTCATACCTCCCTAATTTTAAGGGTTTCAAGGGTTTTAGCTCCTTTTCCCAACTTTGAGGGCTTCAATGACCTCCTCAACTCTCTTCCTTGCACACACATGTCTGGAATACATGTTTCCACACTCCCATGCTCTTTACTAGCACAAACCAATCCATTTAGCATCTTCCTTTACTGCTGTCCTCTTCAAGCCACTAGCTAGAATGCACTTGCAATTGCCTAGTGCTTGTTAGTTTCTTCACTTCCCCTGCAAAAAAAGACTCCTAAACCTGTATGTACATTATTTACATAATCCAAAGCTTTATTCCAAGTGTCCATGATAGGAAAGCCACGGGAACTCAAGTGGGACTCATTATTCACAAAACTGGTCCAAACCAGCAATGAGTCCAAAAACCCAAAAACTTGCAAAACCTTAACCTATTGGTCTAAATGACTAATCTAATGCTAGGTACAGTAAGTAAATGACACAAATGAAACACTAAAAGCATCATATTAGTCCTTTCAATCCATTCTTGATTGGATGAAGGCTCAAACACAAAAATGCACTCGAAAGTTGTTGAATTCCAATCACACAAAAATGTTCTCCAAGTCTCAATTCATGAAAAGGAACTTCCAACCCAGGTATTAGGGTTTGGATGACCTTATATACCTTTCTCCCATGTGTTCGGACCCTTGGGTCGGACTTAGAACAACATTAATGCTATTTTTCAACTTTTAGGCCAAATTGCCAAGGCAACATTGCCAAAATGCTCAAATTGCCAAGATTTGTCTAGGAACTCATAAAGTTCAAGACTCTAAGCCAAACCTACCCTAACACACTCTAAAAAAAAACCTAGGGACTTTATATCATAGTCCTTATTCCCTTGGTGGTTGGCTAGAACCACCTACAAGCCAAAAATCACTAAGATCTTCCAAAATACCTTAAGGTGCTCCTACACCACAGTCAAAACTCTATTTCGGTGTTTCCACATCCATGAAAATCTAGATAAACAAATAGATAGAAAGATAAATAGAATATATAATAAAATGTATAGGAAATGGATGTGATAAATCCCAAGATGAGATCAAAGGCATAAGAAAAGTAGATATACC
>VDFB02331440.1:0-27127 GCA_007258455.2 Sequoia sempervirens | reverse complement strand
CTTAACTATGACCCAAAACAGCGTCGTGGATCAACCACACGCTTCCTTAATTAAATTTTTTAATCCTTTATATGAAGTGTAAACACTAGGTCGACCAAACCTAATGAAAACACAAATGAACTTTGAAGTACATTCTTTCCAATAAGAAGATAACATGCAGATGATGTAACATGCTTCATTATGCATGAGAACACATCTCAAATACCTTCAGATACATCCATAGCAAGTGCAACAACCTTCAAACACAAAAACATCTTCCAATAGTCCAACCAGAGTGTTAGAAACTCACAGAAGCTATGGAACTCGCCTTCCTGAGCACCAAACCATGAACACCTTCGCTATAACATAGAAACCACCATTACAAGACATATTCCAGATCCACAAGACATGAAGAAAATCAGTGAAGGATTGTGAAGCAGAAACATTTCTCCCAGTCCATAGACAAACAACTCTATCAAACTAGTTCACACATCGGTGAACACAACTTTCACACTCCATCAAACCAAAAGCCAAAAAAACCAGTTGTCACCAACAGATGCCTAAAAACAACCCTTCAGATCCGTACAAGCATAGGATCGACACAAAAGAAACACAAAGCACATTATGAACACATACATAACTTTGACTTCACTCTTTATTAATTTTCTCAAAAGCACTTGGTAACCCATCATTTTAGCACATGTGCAACATCATAAGGATAGCTCCATGTAATCACAACATCTCAACATCTCAACTATACATGCACAATCTGCAATATCTTGTACTATGTTGACATCAATGACAACATTAATGAAAACACCACCAAACTTTCTCATACTTGCAACATAAAGCAATGACCATCAACATCCTTGAGCTAATAAACATTTCCATTTGTCTTTCTTCCAACAACAATCACAATTTCAGACCCTTTTTTGATCTCACATCCAACATCTTGAAACATAAGATTGTATCCTTTGCTACATATTTTTCCAACACTTAAGAGGTTATGCCTTAAACCCTTATATAGTAAACATCATCAGTATTATTCTTGCCATCGAAATTGATTGAACCTATTCCACATATCTTAGCACTTGAATCATCACCAAATCTAGCAAGTCCTCCATCATATTTTTCAAGTCTAACAAACTTACTCTTGTCACGGGTCATATGGTTAGAGAATCCACTATCAATGATCCAATAGTTCTTATCCTGTATGACATGAAAATTTGATACCAAAGTACCTTCAGTCTTATCCTTTGTCTCTGAAGGGCTTTCCTTCACACATCTTTTAGAGTTAGCAGAATTGGTTTCATCTTTTAAAGCCATAAACAAGCATTCACCATCATCATCATCTTCATAATCAGATTCATCATTAGAAATACTTGCATCTTCTCTAACATAATATATTTTCTTAATCATCTTACCTCTGTTCTCCTTGTTTTTGTCATTCACAGCCCTGTTTGGACATCTTGAAGCATAGTGATCTATCTTTCCACAACTGAAACATTTGAAGGGTAACTAACCTTTGTACTTACCAGTACCCTTTTTCATCTTCCTCACAAATTTAGCTTCCACATCATTAAGATCCTCCTAATTTGATTCTTCAGTCTTCTCTAATTTTTCAGCCTTAAAAGCAATCTCAACTTTTGCACCATTATTTGCACTGAACTCTCTCATTTTAAATGCAGTTAGGAAGCCATACACCTGATCTCTAGTATACAAATCTAGATTTGAAAATTAATTAATAGAAATTTTTTTATGGCTATAAGCTTTGGGAAGAGTTTTCAAAATTTTCTTTACCACTTTTGATTCTTTGACTTTTTCACCAAGACCTCTGATGGAACTGACAACTTCATCTACCATCTGCATGTAGCTTGTAATGTTTTCATCTTCAGACATTTGCAGGTTCTCGAATGTAATCTTTAGATTTTGCATCTTATCTTGTTTGAACTTATCATCTCCTTCATAAGTACTTTCTAACTTTGTCCAAATTTATTTAGTAGTTTTCAAATCCATAACTTTCACTAATTTAGAATTTGTAAGACTACACAAGAGAGCATACCTTGCTTTACCATTGCGTTCATAGGCCTTGATTTCAACTTCAGTGCTTGGACCATTTGTAGGCATAGTGTAAGCATTATGTACTACCTTCCAAATGTCAAATACAAGATAAACCAGATAATTTTCCATCCTTTCCTTCTAGAATGTGTAGTCTGTGCCATCAAACATGGGGATCTCCTTCTTGTGCTGGTGCACAAGCACCTGATGGATTATATGCCTCCATGAGGAAACTTTGGAATTTTGGTTTAATTCTGGTGTTTTGATCATGAAATAAGGTCATCTGGACCATTTTATACTTGTATAAGTTGGTTTAAGTCCTAGGAGGTCAGTTTGAGACCATTTTGCAAATTTTGTAAAAGTTGTCTAAAAAGTGCAAAAATTGCCATATTACCAAAATGCAAAAAATGGAATGTAAAGATTCATGAAAATAAGGTCATAATAGACCATTTGAGATGTAACTTGAGTCTATTTGGTCAGTCTGAAGTCATTTTGTTAAAATTTGCAAAATCTAGGAAAAGTTGTCAATATGAAAAATTGCAAAAATGTAACAATTGGAAGCCCAACGGTCAGGGCACTTAAAAGGTAGTTTAAAAGTTGGTTGTAGGAATTTATTTGGGTTGTTTGGAGTTTAAAAAGACTTGAAATACTTGAGGCAAGTTTGGAGAAGTGTATATGAAGAAAATCAATAAGAAAACCCTATTTTATATATTGTAAATTCTGTGTTTTTACTGGCAATTCTCTGTTATAGGCCCCTGTACGGTTCCGTACAGTGAGGTATTGGATAATGGTGCATTGAATTTGATAGGGGAATTAGTTAAATTCATTTTGGTTTCAGTTTGATTGATTTTCATTGAATTTAAAATGATTTGTAATCTCTTTTCTGAGAACGGGTAGAGAACTCTGTAATTAAGGATTTGACAAGGTAATATGGGAAATCAAGCTTTTCCAACTGGTGTAATTGGTCTTAACTTCTTGGAATGGCTATATTAGATGTAGGATGTTGTTTTTGTGTGTTTCCAAGAGCAGGGAAGGCTGTTTGCAAAAGATAAATTGCTGCCCTAGTTGAAATTCTTCAAGAATTTGATGAAAAGTGATGCTTTTGGGCATAGGGTTTGTATAAAACTTGTGGAATCAGTCATGTAATGGTGGATTAAGCATGTGAAGGCCATTTTTGAAGTGTTTTAAGAATTGGAAAAGTAAAATAGGGCCTGGAGTATTGAGTTTGAATAAACCCTCATTTGGGTAAGCCTAATTTGGCTTAAAACAAAGGTTTAGAGTTTTGATACTTTAATGAGTGTTACTACTAATGAAATTTGTTGATTTTGACATTTTGTCACCTATTGAGAGTGTTTGAATAGAGTTTTAGGGTCTGAGTGAATAATTTCTTGGAGTTTCTTTGTTAATGTGGCCTAATTGGGCCTAGTTGCTGTAGGACAATCTATTTTAGAGGGTGTTGTTACAAAACAACCCTATTTGAAATTTTGATATGTTTAAAGAGGCCCAAATGGGTCCTTGAATCTATTCTCTATTTTGGTAGATTCAATAAGTTTTGAAAGTTGTGACCATTTTTGTCATTGTGGAATGCTATAAGCAAATAACCCTCTTATGAGTGGGTATTTGGAAAAGTGTGAGTTAAGCGTTTGAGGGAACTTTCTTTGACTTGAATCAGTAATTTTCATGTTGTCTAAAGTGATTTGAGGTTTTAGTAAGAGTTTGGAACCCTAATTACACTTTTGGGTGTTTGGTAGCTTATGGAACCAAGTGCTTTGTGAAGGGTATGGTGAGTCAGAGATGCATGAACAAGGTAAAAGTGTTTGAGTTTGGTCAAGTTGTGATTGTTTGAAGGTTTTGGAACCCCTGCCTCTACATAATGTGTGCCATCTCGGATCTTCCTCAAGCTGTTAAGAGTTCTTCCAAGGAACCTCACTCTGATACCAATTGTTGAATGTACAAGAAAATTGAGGGGGGGTGAATCAGTTGTCCCCTAAAACTTCAAAACCTTTATACATATTTAGATCCACATTCATTCAATAAACCCTTGAATCTGTTATGATGATTTATCATGGAAAGCATATAACAAACTAAAACACAATAATATCCTACACAAGAGAACACCAAATTTACATGGAAAATGCAAGATGGGAAAAACTTAGGTGAGGATTAGCTCAAATTATAAGTAATAACAACATTGATTACAAGGGCTCACTATTGGAGGGCTCACTACCCAGAAAAAAGGCTCATTGCTAGAATAGAAAAGAAGATAGAGAAGAAATATTACATAGAGAAATCTATTTCAATGCAACAGAGAATCCACCACAATGTAGTCAATACCTTCACAACCTGATGGAAGAATTATAGACACCTTTTGCTCACTGCATCTAGTAATATAACACATGAAAGCTCACATTTCACTTCTCAAATTCACACTCTATAACTCTACAATTTGCATCATACTTGTCTATCTCTTCTACCACATAATCCATCAATGACTCAACTCATATTTATATCATCTTCAACCTTGTAACTTTATCCAAGGTCGGTTATGCACCTCAAATGTGCAAATTCAAATTAGGTTGACACCAAAACATTCCTGCAGTGGAAAGGAATGAATTCGAGCCACAAAACTCCTTAGCTAGGACCTAAATCCATCCTTACACACCACATCATGCTTCCACAAACAACTAAGAACCCTCACAAGTAGTGTAAACACCAAGGTCAACCGATACCTATGTAAACACTATTAAACTTTTAAGTACATGCTTTCTTTAATCTAACAACTCGCAGACAAAAAATTTCACTTGAACACAATCTGGAATATTCCACAAACACCTTGAAATCCAACAAACTCCTTCACAACAAATTTCACCGAAGGAATGTACACACCCAATACATCTAGACTAATTTACTAGACACTGTAACTTAAGTAACTAACTTTCGAAGGACTAAACCTTGAACCACTTCAACTAAAGAAAGATACCAACTTTATCAACACTCCTTCAGATCTGCAAGACCTAAAACATAATTGTGGATAAACGTTGAGCAAAAACATTTCTTCTAGACACCTTTTCAATACACAACTTCTTTTGCACAACGATCCAACAAACCAAATTCTAGATACAACACCTATGAATATCTCTTATCAACATATATGAAATGCACAAGAAAATATTCAACCTAGAAGAAATGCGAAGCAAAACCATAACACAACCCTGCAACCCAGAACACCACTGCAACACACTGTTTCTTCTTTTTATCAAATTTTCTCAAAATCACTTGGAGACCAAGCATCAAATATACATTCGCATCATCTTTAGTACTTCCTCAACACAACTGAACCAATTGCAACATAGCAACTCAACCATAAATCACAAAAGCTTATCACAACAAGACTAGAGGTTGACACTAGTAGCTTTACTAATGGCAACATAATGCAACTAATCAAAGCATGGATAACATCAACTGCTCACACTCTTGCAACATTCTCACCCAACAATAGACACCAATGACAACACTAGCTGCTCATACTTGCAACAATTACATAGAAACCCAATAGTTAGACTCATTTTGGGAGCATGGATCAGAGGAGCCAAAGATTCAAATCTAAGCAAGAGGTTAGATCCAAGATTGGATGCAAGAGGCTAGAGATCAAGGAGTAGGACCAAAATTCGAGTGGTGAAACATTGTTTAACTAGAGGTGCATTTCTTGAGATGTAGGTAGAGGACAAAAGATTGATGGTATACCCATGTTGCAAAATATACTAGTATTTCATATATGAGTTGTTGAGGAGGCTTATGTTGAGTCTATAACCGATCTAGAATATCTAAGATATATGAAATTGTTCAAGGATTCAAGACATGATTTTAATGCTAAGAAACTTGGCACAACAATTGCATGGTTAAAGTTTTTCACTAGAACTTCCTTCCATGATTAAATCAAATGGTATTAGAGCATGGTTTGGAATTATGAATATATGAGCAAAGTGAAGAGAGGAAGTGATGGAATATTTTAGCACTAAGGTTGTTGGTAAAAGGTGTCTTTGGTATTAAGGTTGTTGACAAAGTGTTGTGTGTGAGATAGATAACACTAGATGATACAAATGGAGTAACTGTGAGGTGGTGCAATTATAACCACCAATTGTGAGGCAATATGCAAGGAAAGCAATAAACAAATAAATCCAACAAACCATGAGGCAATTTGTAAAAATATCTAAGAGCAAGCCTAGTTCTTGCTAGGGTGATTTATATGAAGGGTGAATAGATAAAAGAATTAAGGTTTAGGGAACCTACAAGTGGTGTAAAAGTGAGGTGTGTATAAAGGGTTCTAATTTGAACTTAGAGGTAACTTGGGGTACCTTATTGACAAGATGAGAACTAGAGGGTTGGTTATTAGAGATAGAGTTATAGTTCTTGTAATGTCCACACTTAATACTCTAAACAACTTAACAATCTACAACGACTTTACTAAATTTGTAAATAATTTTTTTTACTTAAAATACAATAACACAATTCACTACTTACAACTATCGTAAATGATCATACTAGTTTGTAGCAAGGATAGAAATGTTTTACTATTTTTAGCAATAGAGTCTACTTACCGTGGGTTGGCTTAACGTACCTCTCACATTCCATCATGTCAAAAATTCCTCGCTCCGCATACCCATACCTGCAAGGTCTACATGACTTGGCACACACATAAGATCAAAAGTAGTTAGCACATGCTTACTAAGACAAGCTATATAAATCAATGATAGTTTACAATATCGGGATAAAAAGACAAGTCACATACAAGAATTTGAAGAACAGTCCTAGGGGCTAGACCTAATGCCTCGGGGGCTCATCGCTTGATGGCTTTGCCTATGTATATAATTCGTGGAGGCACTGTCGTTCGACAACTTGAGTTGCTCCAACTCATTGACTCACCCCCACATGGGGTTTAACCACAAGGTTTCAATAGATGACTCAACCTCATTCATATTCATAACACACTAACATTGATATACATTAAAATTCAACCCTCTACTCCAAGGTATCATGTGTTTCGTACAAACACATACTATAAAAGTGGGTATGCAACCCTTTCTAGGGTCCATTACCCCAAACAGTTCCTTAGACAGCTGCCACCCACTTAGGTGAAGTTGAGGATCAAAAACCTGGGTAAAGATAGACTAGGCAACACACTCTAAGGGTATTTTCTTGGAGTTTGTAAAATAATGTTCCTATGTTTACTTAGAATATATAAAAAAAATTATACATGGTGAGAGAAGGTAGTTTCAAGAAATCAAGTACTTGGCATACTTAGGACGAATTTGGTAGCCACCTACCTTGCAAATTAAATCCTAAGAGAGAATCCTCTATATGGTTCTTAATATATAGACAAGTAATAAAACTAATAATACAATAAAAGATTACAATAACATTATTCAAATCCTGTCCAAATCAAATGTTAGATGAACTATCTAGTTTAACTTAGAATAAGGAATCATCTATAAATCATTTAATGCAAAATTCCTGACAATCATGTAGCCTTTATATCATCAAGTAAATTAGACAATTATCATATTTCTTCAAATCCTTCATGCAATAATTATTGGAATTCACTTGAATCTTTTAAATTGAATGATATTGGAAGAAGATAAATTACTTTCAACCTTTTTGCACCAAAATTTATCTAGGAATTCTAATTCTTGAAAATAATGAAATTGTAGCATCATTAATGATATAATCGTTAAATATCATATAAATTGAGTAAATAAATTCATTCTTATCCCTTTCTGCAAGTTATTAGAAACATTAATAAATCCTGTAACGAAATTATCAAGGTATGAGATGAAACAATTAAACCTGGTTTGATTATAAACATAGAATTATTAAACACCATTTTGATGAATTTGTGTTTGAATAATAGTATTTATCGATATTCAATAGTTTAATTTTTGATTCAATCTTTAGATTCATTCCTTGAATAATGGTTCAGGAAAAAACTCATCTCTTATACACATAAATTATATACTTGGTACTTGTTTTATCTAAATGGTTAATAATATACTTTATCCGTATTACATCTAGATGATATCCACAATTTAAAATTACCCTTAAATTTCATTATTAACAAAATAAAATCTTCCAAAAAAAATTTGATTATATATTATTATTAAAAAATTAAATAATGTAAAAGAATAACTTAAACCTAAACGATGCCAATAAAACAAATATAGATTTTATTATTATTATTACACCTCAACAAAACAAAACACAACTAACAATTTTCTATAAAAACAAAGGTAATTTTTTTTTTTGATCCGTAAGGTGATATTTTTATAGATAATAAAAGAAATTTACAGACGTCTGCTAGGCAGGAAATATTTCAATGGTGACCATCAGACAGCCAAAAAGGAGCTAACCAGAATAAACTCCATGCAGTTTCAAGACAGAAGTAGCTAAACAAAGGAGAAAAAACATAAGCCTATGCCTCCACAACAGCCAAAAAGCCATAGCTCAAGTTCGAAAATACTGAAAATACCAAGACAAGAGCTAGTAAAAGCCATACGGGCTACAACAAATGCCCCACTACATCACCAGAATCCGTTTACCTTTGCAAAGCAAATGAAACCTTCGACCCAGTCCATCCCTTCCACCGGCATAATTTTCAATTTTCTTTTCAGAAACTCCATGGCCACATCTGCAAGTTTTCGGTGCCGTGATAATGCGGGTCCTTTGAGATCCAGAAGAAAAGGATAAACCTTGACCGCTTCATCGGATTCCCATAGAGAGGCTAGGTCTGCAGGGCGCGGGATACCCTTACCAATAAAAGCCGCCTTCAAAGTCAATACGAGGCCGCCAAGCAAGTCTTCTCGAAACAGTCGAACCATCAACTCCTTGGCCACTGTCTTCGGAGTATCAAGATCCAGGAGCACGGCGAGAAACCGAGATGAAATTTGAGCATTGTCGCGGGCGAACTCTTTCCTTTCTAGGTGTCCTTTACCCAGGACCATCTTCACAGCAGCAACCGACGTCGGATCATCCACGAGCAAGATGCGCTTTAGACGCTGGTCCGTGATCTCACGAAAGGCAATTTGCCTCTCCGTAGCTATTAATGATACAGGAGTATCAACGCCAAAGGATTCCAGACCTTCCGCCGAGATGAGAATGGTGAACTTCGACTTCGACTGTTTCTCCATTGTCAGGAATTTTCCAGACGCACCCTGCAACAAAAACACAAAAACAAAAACCAAAATGCCGAGCCCATGTTTAGGAACGGACATCATAAACACACTAAAAGCCCCGAATAATGATCCGTCAGATATCGAATACGGAAGAGGATTCAGGCGAAGCAAAACTGTCCTTGACATGAGAAGAAAGCCACCCCCGTCCATCCAACTAAAACTCATAATCAATGCAATTAATGGCTATTTCCACTTGGCACGTCCGCGGATAGAACAGAGAGTACCGTGCCCTACGTGTCACCCAAACAACACCGTGGGAACTGAGCCCAACATGCCGCTGCGCCAACTCTAGAAGTTTCGAACTAATGGACTGCCGATAAACCAAGCAAGGAGCACCCGAGTTCGGCCAAATTTGGATAGATTGATGTGACTGAAACAAGCCAGACATCCAACGCCTGTGTGAGGGGCGAGGGGGAGCCCACCCATCCACCCACAAAAACAAAGGTAATTTTACTTTGATTAAAATATTTAATTTTAATAGTGATAAATTAAAACAAATTTATATTTATATAAATATGAATAAAAACGTAAATATAAATTAAATTAAAATACTATATATATCGCATATAATCCCTTCCCTTTCTATTTTTAAAACTCCTTATTTACTTTCTTATTTATTTAATCCATGGCCCACTATCTTTTATCTACATGTTTTAACATACCTATAATCTTCTACATTTTTAATATTTTCTTTAGATATATAATTTTTTTAGACTTATAAAGTTTCTTTAATTTGAAGATCATTATTCTCATAATGATAAAGAGGGGGCATGCTAATTTAAGTACCCCACGTGGTAATCTAACGATTTCACTAAAAGCAATAATATATCTACAAAACTAATTTATTTTGCAACAGCCTGAGCCAAAATAAGTATTTTATTTATTTAATTTTATTTTATTTAAGAACATAAAAAGTAGAAGAATTTTAAGAATGCTGAAGTTGTAATAACCATTCACAGAGTTTATTTGATTATTCTTATTTGCACTTTATTTTTATACATTATACTTTAATCAATTTAAATCAACAATATTTAACTTTCATATATTAAATTGTTGATTATTGTAATCACTAAATTATAACTTGATTGAGAAAGGTTTTTTTTTTTTAAAAATTCAAATAACACTATTAAATAGTATTTAGTGGTTGCAAGCCATATAACTTTGCCCTCTTTTCTTTCCATTTTAAAAATTGCGTGAAAGTTCAATTCCTTTTAATGATTTCTTCTTTCTTCTACACTTAACTAACTACCAAAATATGATTTACCTAAATTGGTTGCAAATCATGTGTGGTTGAGTTGAAGTTTCTTGACTAGTAAACAACTCATGACTATCACTCAAAGAAAGCTTCCATGACTGATTTGTTTTGAAGGGAATATGGCAAGTCACTATAAATTAAGCACAAAAACATCAATCTCAACTTTTTGGGTGTTCCAATGTTCAATTCGAATTAGCATATTTTAGGAATTCTTTTACAGCTAACAACTCTCATACAATTAAATCATTTAAATTTATTTGATAAAATGGTTTGAAAGTTAGACTCCACTAAACATTTAATCTTTTCTTTAACTTTTCAAGAACTATCCCAATTTATTTTATCTTGAAAGTTTCTAATTATTTATTATTCTAAAAGAAACAAGCTACATTAAAAGTGAAAAAGAAAGAAAACCTAAAAGCAACACAGATAAGAAAAGATTGCAATGAGTTATTTACCATAAAATGTAGGATAGAGAACAACATTCTAGATGACGGCGTGGATGAGCGTGGATGACAAAAGTTCCATTACCCATTGGATAATTCCACCCACAATTCCTTCAATAGAATGTTCAAGCGTCCATTGTAGATGTTAACCAAATTATTGAAGGAGCTCAAACACCCTTTACCTCTTAATTAGTTGTCGAATTTATTTTAGTTTATTGTTAATCTTAGTTTTATAGCAACTAGTTATGTATTTATCTAATCATATTATTATTTGATGTTGAATTATAAGCATTTTCATTTATTTTCCAATTATTACAAAATCACTCGAGTTAAGAGTAAATATTGGATTATAATTTTTTTTTTCTTGTAAACAAAAGTAATACCCATTACTGATTCATAAATAAATTTGTATATTACAAGTTATGTGAAAGGCTAACCAAAAAAATAAATTATTAATAAATCTTTTGGATTCCTCAAACATTATTCAATTAGTAAATCCTATTATATAATATAGATTACAACTAATTTAAAATAGCACTTTGTTTCTATTACTAACATCTATAACTCTGCGATAATAGAATATAACAAGGTAAGAAAAGTACTTACTTGACGCACTTGTACGACAATGCCACTAGGTTAGGCAATATGCATTAGTATCACATTTTAATTCTCCTACACTCACCAATATTCATTAGTATACACACACAACATCTCATTTACAATAGTAAACAAAGTCTAGGGCCAATAGAAAAGCAACTTATAAAGACACATGTCAATCCCTAGGAGGATATATGAAATGGTATGAATGAAATATTTATTGTTTAAATCTACCAATTAGGGTGTCTCACATTTGTATTCATAGGAACTAGAATCCATTAGCTTCTTCATAATAACCCAAAATAACTAGCACTATTAGCTAATCGCCAAATATGTCAAAGGTGGATATTTCGATAACGAATCATTCTTATACAAAAGCAATTCCATTAACAATTTAAATAATTCCCTCTTAGCTTTGAACAATCGAAAGTATCATCAAGTCAAATCACAACTTGATCCTATATTAATTCATTTATAATGTATTATGACAACATTGCTAGTCAAAACTAGGGAGTAAGACACACACATAGCTATACTCATTTGTGCCATGAATTTATGGTTATATGTTCAACCAAATATGACCACCAATAAAAACTTTTGTAGCTATTAAACAAAAAAGGGCGGGGCCTTATAGTTCCTCATTTGGAAAGATCTCTAGAGAAGAAAAGGGATTTTTTTTGAGAAAAGTTAATGAACATGATAAAGGACTTGACATCTTGAATAAACAACTTTGAAAATAAAATAGAAGAGATCCCATGGATACTTGTGTGAATCACATTGCCAATTGTGAGGCAATTATAACACAAAATATGATAGGAGATGTGTAGTAAGACAACCATAATTAGATAATGAGGAATATCAATTCCATTGTAGACAAATGTTGAAATTGTGAAACACACAAAGAAGCAAGATCAAATAGTAAACAAGAACATTCTGGTTCCTTTTTTCACTGGGTCTTTTTTTCACACGTCGGCTCCTTCTGTGTTGTATTAATGGAGGACTCCTTTCGTGTTTTGGTTCCAGCAAGAGTGCATGAAATTAGGGAAATTTCTCCCTTCACACCTGAGAAATTGCGCAGGTCCTTTGCAATTGAATGGAAGCAGGTGGTTGATGCTATCTTCACTATTCTAGGTTGGGACTGGCTCTACTTCCATTCAATGGCTCTTCTGCATGAAGTTGCTTCAAGGTTTGTCTCCAATCTGATGGATGTTTTATGGAGTGTTGAAATGGTGAAATACTTGGCAGGGACCTACCTTCTTTCGCACATTTTCTCCCTTTCGACCTTGCAACCTGCTCTAGAAAGGTATGATATTTTACATGGCACAAATATGGTTAGGGGGGTTCTCTATTGCCAACATTTGCTCTTTGATAAAAATCTTTCCTCTCTACTAAGCTCAATGGCGCATGGGCTAATTGATGATTTCCCCTGTGAATTCAATTGTCTTCTAACCTGAAAATGTGTTCTCATTTGGGAAACTCAGTTTGTGATTCACTGCAAAACCTCTACGACATAATCTGTTTTCTCATCTGACATGCTCTGATGGAACCCCATGTGGAGCCATTTTTTTGCCTCCGACTGATTTGGCTTCATCTTCTGAAAGTTGCACTTGAATCAGTTCTTCCTCCTTTTTTGTCTCTAACTAGGGTTTCTTGTGCACCACCTTGCATTTTGTTTTGGTGTTGTAGGTTTTTTCTTACAATTATGGTCGTCCCCTCTCATTTTTATTACTAATATTTGTTTGCAGCTTCCCCCTGTTCAGCTTTTTTCCTGTGGTGACTCTCTTGGCAGTTCAGATTTCGCACCGTCTTTGGCTTCACATTGCTCTAGTTCACTTCAAATGGTGGTTTTTGATGTTGGTTGGACTCTTTGTCAACCACTTCCCTTTTACTATAAGGTTTGATTCATTCTAATGGTTTTTTTCTGACATGGCATACATTGTAGGAATTTCTCTCCTGAACTTGGAAGTGATGAATTCTTTTGCTCCTCTTACTTCTGCTATGTATCCACAATCTACAATTGTGTTTTTTTGTTTACTTTGGCTATGGAGCTTTGGAATTCGTATGTTTAAAATATATTCTATAATTTCTCCTTATGAGCCTTCTTGTACTCCCCCTGTCTATTTGTTGCATGAGGCCTGCTTAGTCTATTGGTTGGTGAATGGCTATATCTGCTTAAAATCGCTCCTTTGAAGCCCTAACATTTCAATGCTCGTTCACTTATGTAATTGCTCTTAAGGAGCCCAATTTTGAATTCATGTAATTCCTTTTTCTTTTTAATATAATTTTTAGTGGCTTGCCACTTTTGCAAAAAAAAAAAAGAACACCTTCCACACACAAGAGTTGCAAACAATGTTTTTTTATATCTTCAGAAATAAAATCTTACATAAGTGAATAATACAATGAAGGAGAATGCTTATAAGAGCGAACCCTAAATGAGAAAGGGATTAGATCATGACAAGTTTTGACATCCTATGTGATGAGACATAATGATCTAATAATAGCTCAAAATATAAAAAAACACCCCTAAGTTTAGCTTAAGTGCATAAAGTGAAATATAAATAATCATTTAGAGATCAATATAAATAGCTCAAAATGAGTATAATAATCAATTAGAGATCAATTAACTATTAGTTAATAAATGATTAATCTAACACCCCCCTTGAATGTAACCAAGGGAGTAGCTAAAAAACTCTAGAAGCAAATGCATAAAAATCAAAAAATGGATGAATAGGTCTCAAAAAAACATCTTGATGAGGTACACATGTACAAACATTATAATCTCTCATAATTGGAGAAAAGGAGAAAACCTCACGGGAAAAACAATTCTCCAAAAGAGATAAAGATGAATGAAGGACTAAGAAGCCTCCAAAATAGTGTCCCAAGAATAATATGAACACAAAGAACATTATTGAAGCATGAAGAATCTATAGACAACTGTCGAATGATGACTACTATGGTGCTAAAATGAAGAACCTCCTTTGAAATGGATGATGATTAGGATCAAGAATAAAAGAATTTGCATGAATACCCCTAACAAAACTATTTGAACAATGATCAGATGGAAAACAAAGACAAACATCTGGAAATAAAAAATATAGGTACCAACAGTCTAAAGAACACTAATCAAGTGATAACAAAAGGTCTCCTCCACAAAACAAGAATACAAGAGTGTCCATATGGTAAGTGTTTCATCTCACCAAAATGCATGGGTAACCAACCACTGCATTCACCTAGTAAATAGGAACAAAAATTAGATACATAGATCACTCCAATGCGAAACTAATGAAGCATTACCACCAATAGTAGAAATCCCTCATAATGCAAATTGAAACTTCTTAGTATATCCCCCACAAGGGGGAGCCATGATAGGTCCACTAAAACTGTGTATCACCAAGAAGTGCATGAAGGAGAACAAAGAACATTTTAATGTGCACATAAAATTACCCGCACTAAAAAAGGGTGTTCAAACCAAGAAACACACACATGAGGCAAGAATTGCTAGGATTCAATATTGTCATGTAAGGGAAATTCACTAGACAAAGGTGTGATAGAAAAATAAAAGCACTACACAACCTCCCATGAAACTTTATAACATAGTGTGAGTACAAAAAAACACAAGATGTTCGAAATCCCCCAAAAAAATACACCAGAGTGACACTTTATCTCAGTGCGTCTACAAAAGAGAAAGTGCTTACAAAATATGTCTACAATACCCAAATAAGACAAAATATTGTAAATACATGTAGAATAGCCATAAATAATCATCCCATAGAAACGAAAAATTTCCAGGAGCTAAAATGTCCAAGAAATTCACTAGAATGTAAAAACACAAAAAATTGAATAAAATGTATATGGAGAAAAATCTAGAAAAAGTGCATGAACACTTGTGAAGAGCACTAAAAGACCTTTCCAACATCGCAAGAATCATGAAAAATGGAGAAATTTGTCAAAATTTGTGAGCTTAGCAATGAAAAAAACACATTTGACTTCAATAGGTGAAAATAAACCAACAACAAAATTAGTGATGAGACCCAAACCATTGGAAAGTATGTGAAACCAAAATTTTGAAAAGATCTCATTTGCCAAATTTTGATACTCGAACAAAAAGTTATGGTGATTTTATCAATCTTGCTAAAATTACAAAAAAAATAGCCCCCTAACCAGAGCATTGGTCACCCATGAGATTAGAGGCAGTGGACTATTGGCACTAGCAATTGGGTTAAACTGGGCGGCTTATAAGCCACTGCCGATCTTTAGGCTATAGGTGGCCATGAAGCCATGAGCACTAGCGACCTCCACTAAGCCACTAAACACTTAGAATAACACTTGATTTTTTATATATATATATTTTAATCCATTCATACAGACTATATAGGGGACATACGACCCTTGTATTAATTTTTTCCTCCTCAAAAGTTCTTGTTGGTGAATATAGGCAGATTTATAGTCAAAATTCATCTATTTAGCCTCCTAAACACAATGGTGAGCTCTTTTTTGCTCCAGTATGCACCAAAAAAATGTCAAAGTCCAAAACTTACAAAAAATATGAAAATTCTAAATTTGATGCCTTTGTAACCCTAGTTGAAGAAAACCCTCAAAATTCAAGAAGGGGTTTGTTTAATCCACACTCTAATACCATGTTGAAATTGTGAAACACACAAAGAAACAAGATCAAACAACAAATGATAACACATTTCACACACGAGAGTTGCAAACAATGATTTGCTATATCCTAAAAAAAACTTACAAAAGTGAATAAAACAATGAATAAGAATGCTTATAAGAGCAAACCCTAAATGAGAAAGTGATTACATCATGATAAGTTTCAACATCCTATGTGATGAGACATAATGATCTAATAATAGTTCAAACTAATAAAAGAAAAAACCACTCCTAAGTTTAGCTTAAGTGCATAAAATGAAATTAGCTTAATAACCAATTAAATATTAATTAATTATTAGCTAATAAATGATTACTCTAACAACAAAAAGTGGTAGTTTTGAGGAACAATGGAGATGTGATAAGACAATAGATGAAACTTCAAATAATGTGAAGAATTAATTATCCTATGGGTAGCAAGTTGTTGTTTTGAGGAATATGGGAATTAAGAAGGGTTATGAGAGGCCAACCTATGAAGTGATCTTCACAATTGAGGAATATAAGTGTTTGCAATAATGCTTGAAAAAAGAAATGCACTAATGAATTATGGTATCCATAATATTCCCATAGAAGGAGTAATTGTGATCAAGTAAGAACTTTCCATGAATTTTTCCCTTGGATTGCATCAAAATCTTGAGAGTTAATAGTTCTAACTTCATAAGTTTGGAAACATATTTTAAAAAATGAGACATGTCATTCCTTGTCAAGGCTTACATGGGCTATCTCAAAGCGTCACTTTGGGAAAATATACTGTTATTGTCTCATGTTTGGTGCACATAGGAAGAGACTATAGGGGATCTCTCTATTGGTGGATGTTAAAGTTGTAGTGAATGACTATATTGGAATAATAACATTCTAGATGGTTTCTAGGATAGTTTCTAAGGGTCTTACATATCACAAAGGATTTCAAGTGATGAGTGCATTAGCATAGTGTGAATATTTCATCCAAAAGAAGTTAAATATGACAAGTGTCACGAATAAGACTGTAAAGGAGGGGATTCGCTACCCTTAGGATGATGGGGTCTTGAAGAGAAAATAGCCCTCAATTACCTCAAAGATCAAAGCTCAAATGATAGGATAAATAAGAAAGAATGCTTACACAATTTAACCAAGTTTACACTAAAGATAAATAAAGAGAAATGCAAAAATTACTTAATTACAAGAACAAACAACAAAAATAAAATATCTAATATATAGAAACAAAAAGTACATAAGCTACAAATCAGGCCACATCCGACAGTGCGTCGAGGGGACATCTACACCCTGTGCTTCATCTATTGGAAAACTGATAGTAAGAGCCTTGAATCCAAAATGTCTAGCTTACTAAACCTGTACATCTGCACACAAACATGATGAGAAAAATGTTGGGGGTTGTTTTGGGGCTTGCCTCAGTCAAACCCCCATTTTGGTGTTTCTACCTCCACAGACAACGAGATAGGATCGAGATTGATAAAAATGAGTAAAGTAAAAGACATGTGATAAAAACAAACCCCACAAAGGAGAACCCCTATCATGAATGTAATAGATGTGTGATAGAAACAAACCCTCCAAGGAGGAGAACCCATATCATGGATGTAATATACAAGATCAAATAGATGAGATTAGATAACAAGAGAGCATTACCAACAACATGTGGCTTCCCTCTTAGATTGATAGACATGATAGGTACACATGTAAGAGAAGCCTTGATTGTTGCGTGAAAGAGAAATCCAGTAGAGCTTCACAATGAGATCGTAAGAGCAAGAAGATCTATCACGAAGTGATCCAGGAGCATCTTGACAACATCATGCTTCCATGAAGAAATTTTGAAATTTAATTCAATCTTGGTGTTCCAAAGATGTAATAAGGTCATTTGGGTCAATTTTCATGTGTTAAAGTCATTAGGATGGTCATTTGCATCTATTATGTCAAATTTTGTAAAAATGTGAAAAGTTGTCATACAAATTTCAAAAGTTGTTAAATTGCAAAAATGATGCAAACTAGGAAGGTGAAGGGTCATTTATGTTCTAGGTTGGTATAAGGTAGTTGGAAATTGAAAATAAAAGTGTTGGATGCCTTTAAAAGGCCTTGGAAACATTTTCTACGTCGGGGGTGATTGAAAATTTGAAATGTAATAATGAAAATCACTGTATTTCTATTATTTTCTTCAGATTTTTGTAGTTTTCTTGCAGAGTACGACCCAGTACGGGTAGAAGTACATTTCTTTTTTATTTCAAGTTAAAGTATATTCAATCACCTTCACCATCCATTTTGTTTCATGCAAATTGAAGTTAGATTGAGTTAGATATTGCTATTTTTTTCTAAATACAATAAAAAACCCTGTTAGGGTAAATAGTGAGTAAAGAATTTGTGTTTCTTCCATTTTATCCAATGAAACCTCTCAATTTTTGGTGAAGATACTCCTTGTTACATGTAGTCATTCATATTTCAAAGGTTAAGAAGCCTAAGACCTAGGGTTTATAAAAATGGTTATGGGAATGGAAATTTGTTGATTTATTAAGCTTTAACAGATCTAATTTGACAAAGTTCCAAGCCTAAGACCAAGGGTTTATAAAAATGGTTATGGGAATGGAAATTTGTTGATTTATTAAGCTTTAAAGATCTAATTGACATGTTCCAAGTGGTGGTTGGGAGAAATCAAGCCTAGAGATGGTTTATTCAATAAGCCCTATTAGCCATTGACCTAATTAGGCCTAAATGATAATGTGGACAGTCATGTTTGAACCCGTTTCTCTAAAGCAACATCTATTGGATTTTAGTTATGTTTTGTAAACCCTTAAAAGGTATCCAAAAAGTCCATTACAGTCATACGAAGATGTCTGTATCATAATATATGCTTGACAGTATATGGTTGGAGTACTACTAGCATTGAATTCAATCTATGAAGGAAGCATGCTGCAAATGAATGGTCTGTGTTTTTGGGGTTTGAGAAGAGTTAGATTATGTTATTCCAACCTAAATGAAGATGCCACAGGTCTTGTGTTGGTTGTTGGGACCTTGAAATCCAAAGTTTGTGTTTGTGAACAAAAAGTGTCATTGTTATGCATCGGAAGACAGTTGAAGGAAAGTGGCCATTAGTTAGTGGTTTATTTGGCTTAATCTGATAATTTTGTGATTTCCAAGGTGGTTGAGGATTGAGAGAGTGAGTTTGCTTCCTTTGCTTACATCACGAAGTTGTCTAAGAGAGCTCCATATGAGAAATGAGAGTGAAAAATAGAGTTTTGTGAGGCTGCATGGGTGAGAGGAGTCGGTAGGCACACATCCTTGCCACTATGACACGTGTCATAGATAAGGGACGCGAAATATCCACATTTAAATCTCAAAAAGTTCAGGGACACTAGTGTGTCACAGAGACGTCTACATGTCGTGCAAGTGTCCTACTCAAAACTTTACACAAGTTCGACATTTAGACTGTTAGTGCTTCATCGTTGTCACCTATGAAGTTAGAATCATGAAATTCCAACTTATAGGTTTTTGTCATATGTGGAGGGCCTAAATGTGTAAGTGTGAAATTTCCACAGGGTGCAATTTTACGACACTACAAAGGCTAGCATAGATGAGTGCATGTTTAGAGAAAGAACTAATTAAAAGTGGAGTTACTTGGCACACACTTGAGTAGGAGGATAATATTGTAATTAGATGATTGATATTTGGCACATTATAACTTGATATAGGTTGCACTAAGGTAAAGGCAATTGAGATTGGACTTAATGGTAATAACATTAAGGGCATGAATGAAACTACAATGAGACAATGAAATGTATATGTGGAAGAAGAAATTTACTTAGTAAATGAATGAGAGTAATTGAGGATCTAGTGGCAACAACAATGAAGATGAAGGATAGTGTAAAATCCTTAGCCTAGGAAATACTAATGATTGATCTAAATGATGTGGCATGGGTTGGTCATAAGGAAAACCTAAAGGTTGCTCAAGAGGAAAATCTAAAGGTTGGTCAAGAGGATAACCTAAAGGACATGGTTGAAGAGAAGTGAAGTTACTTGGGTTGAATAAATTGAATGGTGGAAGGAAGTAGAGTTCCTTGAAGACTTTTATGAACTCTAGGTTCTAAATGGAAGGATGTTGGCACAATCTAGTGTAAGAAGATCGGAGAAAAGTTAGAAAGGGACCCACATGGAGGTAGAATGTAGTGCCCAATAGAGTAGAATATTTGAGTGGTTACAACTAGTACATTATGGAGATAGAGCCAACCAAGGATGGGTAAGAACGTGAAGGCAATAATTGAGGATTACCATTAAAAGAATATGTAGGATGGGTCCAAAAAAGTTATGTGCTCAAAGGGCTCACAACTAAAGGATACATAGTAAACAAGGATCCTAGAAGGAATATCATATAAAAGAGTGGTGCAAGGGTGAAATTAAACACTTTATAGTATTAGAAAAGAATAAAGTCCTTAGAAGAGTGGAAGTGAACCATTACACAGAGGTGGTGGTAGTTGTGTTGAGAAAGCTATCACACAAGAGAATGCAATGGAAAAATGACCAAAGGAATATGGTACAAGCAAGTTTCAACTCCTCAAGGAGTGGGGAAGAGTGCAAGAAAGATGCCTTAGTTCTTCTAGAACTAGAAGAGGTGTAGGAATCTATGCAAAGTCATACACACTAGAAGAGGTCAATGCCTTGGTGAAGGTTGTTTGATTCCTTAGTTCTTCTAGAACTAGAAGAGGTGTAGGAATCTATGCAAAGTCATGACACACTTAAGAAAGAGAGGAGTACATTGTAATTAGATGATTGATATTTGGCACACTTAAAAGGATGGTTCTACTATTTAGTCCTTATTTGCAAGCTCTTAGCTTGTAAATTTCTTTCTTGAAGTGCCCAATGGAGGAACATCTCAAGGGCCATTCAATTTTGCATCAGCCAAAAATATATGTTTAATTTTCTCTGGGTAGTCTATTCTCTTTAGCAAGTTTTCAAAGTTTGATTTGGATTTTGGATTTGTAGTTCTAATAATAATTTGCACCAAGCTTGATAATGTAAACGTGGTAGCACATGTTCATTTGGTTTAGTTTTGTTTGTTGTTTAAAGAGAATTTGAATTTAAAGTCATAAGCTTGTGTAGTGACACTCAAGGAAGAATTCATCATTTGAAGGCCATGCAGCAATACAATGTTCATTATTAGCTTATTTTTCATAATTTGAAGAGGTGAGAATTTCAAATAATCAAATTGGATCCATTTTCCTTAATTTGGTGGAAAAAGAGTTACATCCAAGTAAAGAAGAGGGGGCCGATTGAAAGCGTTTATGAGTGACTATAAATTAGAGAACACTGTAAGGTTGCCCTTGATTGAATTTGGATTATGTAAAGGAGTTTCCTTTGGGAATTACTTATAAAAACTAATGGCCTGGAGTCATTTTGGAAGTGCAAATCAAAGGAGCCAAAGATGGAAATCAAGTAAAGAAGCCAAAGATTAAGGTATTCAATTAGAAATGCAATGCAAAAACAATGTTTACTTGGAAGTGTATTGCTCGAGGTGTAAGTAAAGGATGTAAGATTGGTAGTAAGATCATAATGTTGAACAAATTGGTATTTCATGAATGAGTTATAGAGGAGGCTCATGTTGATTCTATAGTTAATTTGGAAGATTTGTGATATATGTGATTGTTCAAGGCTTCCAAGCCTAATTGTAATGCCAAGTGGCTTGATGTAATGATTATGGATAAATAAAGCACATTGTTTCTCTATTCATTTTGTTGCGTATTTGGAATTTTTTTTGCATGATTAAATTTGTGTATTATAGCTACATGGTTGCATAATCTTTCATTAGACCCTCCATCTATGATTACATCAATACACCTTTGCATTAATCAACTAGATTAAAGTAATATTCAACTAGGAATGATAAGCTAAACCATTACATGTTATTTTTAGGAAAGTAAATGAGTTATGATACTTAGCTCTAGGAATAGTGAAGGAAAATATATTTGATGCAATACAAAGTTCTACTTGCCTCGGTATTAAAAAATGATCCTCTCTATTTGGGATATGCCTTGTGATCAAAGTAGTTCATGAACTTTGTAAAGGGTCAAATCTAAAACTCTAGGTTACTTATGTAGGTGTAGATCTAATTTGGAATACTACATGCTTTTTCTCTTTGATTCACCAAGTTGTTTGCTTTACATTAATTGTTAAAGGCGTAGCATTTGAAATACTTGGAAGAGATCATCAAATTATAATGGATGTGTTCATCTAGGTTGACCCTCTTAATTAAACCAACTTGATGGTTGTGAAAATTGATCAAACACTCTTTAGTCATGCAAAGTGTGTTTTAGTGATGCATATGATCTAGAATGATGATATAGGATTAGCTTCCTTTTAGTGCTCCAAATCAAAAGATTCCTAGAATGATATGCAAATGATAATTGAATAATGGTTGGGTTCTTCAATGATAAATGAATACACATTGAATGCCTTTAAATACCACTACATATTAGATAAACATGTGGTATGAATGAAATAGGTGGGAGTTGACAAAATTTGAAATTTTAGTGTCAGTTCCATGTAGTGTAGGATCATTCCTACATAACAAAATTGACCTTCGGCAATAAAGAGCTAATGTCAAGGTGGAGAATGAATGCCTAAATGTGAGGGCATAATAAATGTGACATGTGGAAATATATGTAGAACCAAATGAGATAAGATCGAATTATAGGAGTACGCAAAGGTGGAGATATGTGAAGGATAGGGGAATGGGCCCAACTCCACACAAGATTGCACAATTTGTCAATGTGTAATTGTATTGTTGTTCCATCAAAACTGACCAAAACTAAATAGGAGTTGGCACAGGTTTACAAATTTTACCCTCATAATAAGTTGTAGAGAACATAAAAAATAAATTTTAGATCATCATTAATATGCTTGTAATTTTAATTCAATCGATCTAGCAACATAAAAACAATTTTAGAGAATACAATAGGAAATCGATAATCCTTCTTGTGAATTAGATTTAGAAGGGTTAACCTTAATGAGAGAATCGAGCTTTTCCTAAAGTTTCACATCTTGATAGCTATCATTTATTCTGGAATAAGGAGTAATAAAGAATAGGAAATTGAAAAGAAGATTGATACAAGAAAGGATATCATTTTAAGTTTCTTTGTTTAAGAATGAGAGGAGCATCCATAATAGATCATCAACTTCACCTAAACCTATCAATACAAAAATAAACTTAATAGATGCAAAATGTTAAATAAAAAACGAGAGAAAACAAAATAATGAAACTAAGGGTAGAAGAATATCATTTATATAATCAAATCACCTCAAGAGATTGGAAGGTAGTTAAAATTGCATAACAAATGAAACAAGGACCAAATCTAACTAAAAATAATTTTTTATTTACTTGTATGAAAATGACACGAAACCACTGAAGTGTTTTGGTGGTGTGCCCAAATTACAAAATGAGTATTAATGTCAGGAAAATGTGTGTTGTACACCTTGCATAACATTTGTATTATAAAACTATTTATTTGTGGTGTAGCTAGGAAATCTAGGGATGCATGCATTACATGGGTTAGACATTTTTGGCGCCACTTTGTATGTTATATGTGGATTACACATTGAGAAAAATATTTGATTCTAGAAAAACTTCATACAAAAAAGTAAATGAGAGGGACATGGTCTGTAAGCTTGTAGTATTAGGCACATGGTTTATGTAATACTATTTGATGATCTTGTGCAAACTTGTTTTTATAAAAGAAAACACATGAATAGTAGTTGAGATTAGCTATCATAACCTTTGAGGTTGGTTGTCATTTGTATTGAGCTCTCCTAAAGAGTGCATATGTGAAGCATGACATTGGATACGTGGTTGCATGGTTACCCTTTATACTTGGACATGTAGAGGATGCATTGGAAGGGCTTGATGTTTCAAAAGTATTCATAGAGACTTTGTAAGTGTACTATAATATTTCATTGTTGAATAATACATTGAGTGTACATGCTTTTGGAGGTTGGTTTTCTCCCTCATGAGGATTTTCCAAGGTATATCTTGTGTCATCTTAATGGTATGTTTGTCTATTCTTTTGTATGGTGGATTATGAGTACTTATTTGCATATTTATCTCTTTTAGGCTTATGTGGAAATGTTTATTATTGTTGTATTTTTTCCTTTCACTTAATGTTTTATCTCAACATTGCAAGGACTCCAACAAAAGTGTTTGCATAGAGATATGGGTGGTTAATAAAATTTTCCAAAACATTCAAAGAAGTTTAAACCAATCTACCCTTGATACAAAGAGCATACATAGAATACTAAGATTTCCTTCATAGAAATAGACCCAAATCATCTCATGGTTAGATATTTTTAGAATCTAACCACTCCTAAATTTTGGGACTTTGAAAAGTAGTCATTGCATGAGATTCTAAGAGTATCCAAAATTGTACATATGACTAAACAAGAGTTTATTGGTTATGGTTGTGAATCAATTAGTTGAGTATAAAGTTGTGTTTCTATGCTAGACATTAAACTAACACAAAATGTGAAAAAATAAAAATAAAAATAAAAAATTGTGGGACCTTATAAGATTGTTACAAATGTTGGAGAGATGTTTGGGAGATATTAATGAGATTTAAAAAAAAATGAATATATGAAAAATACTTATATAGGTTAGTGACGTTTGCATGGCCTATAAGAGAGTCATGTTGGTGCTTATGTCCAAGCTAAAAAGAGTTGAAAACTATAAGCTTATAAGCTTGGTCCTACAAAGTTCAAATGATTCAGAACAAAAAAGAAATGCTAAGCACATGTGAAAATTCATCAACAAATAAAGCACTAGAATAAATTTAATGAGATTTAAGTAAAAGATGACTAGTTGAAAGAGAGCAACAAGAATAACAGATTGTATAAAGAGGTCAAAATGACTTGAAATTAAAATCAAAGGTGTGAAAGAGTACAAAGGAAACTAAGGACATGTGGATCATTTTCTAGGGGAAATTGATGAGTGTAAGTCTAAAGCAATTCACGACATAAAAGATAATCAAAGGGTGATAAACTATATTAACAATCAAAGCAAAGAGAGTTATAAAGAAAAATAAGTGCAAGCACATAGGTTAGATAAGGAAAACAATAATATCATAAGCTAATAAAGGTGAACAAGGATTCATCATCAATGTTAGGATACATCGTACTCCATTCTTGAAGACATAAAATTATCGTAAAAAAGTTATCACATCCTTATAATACTAAATTAATCATTGCAACTTCTTATTTCTTATGCCCCCCCTTTTACATTGATACACCTATTTTTACTGAAACATCAATGCAATTGTAAATCAAAATTAACCCTATATGATCACACATGATCTATACTTCACAATAGCGAGTCTCTAGTTATACCATTTAAGATAGTCAAATTTGAGTGCTTATAGCTTTTCCCCTTGATCTAAGTGGCTAATTAATTGGAATTATTCCATGATTTATTCTAAAGGAATGTCAAATGACTATATTCTTTAGGATTTAGCATAAACATCCTCATGTATCTTACCTATTGACATGTTGAATGCATGAAGATGATAGAAAGAGGGGCTTGCCATGGTGATTAGGATCTAACTTAGAAATGAAGTGAAGCTAGTGCTAGAGGCATAATAAATGAGTGATGCCAAGCAAATGGCATCTATGTCACAAAATAGACTAAAAAGTTATTGGGGTGGCTTAAGTTAAGCTAAGAGAGAAAGTAGAGAAAAGGGTTGTAATGGAAAGTGCAATGAATATGAAAAAATGGGTAGTAACACTAATCTTAAAAGGAATGAGAAAGGTAATTTAGCCTATCAAAATGTGAAAATTGTAGTTGGGCTGCAACCCTCTAATTTTATTTAAAAGTATAAAAAGCAATATAAAGGGAAAATACAAAGTAAAAGCAGGTTATAACTTGTCATTGCCACTTAGATTTACATTGTTAGAGTGAGGATAGAACACTTATTTTCAAGCTTGAAAAGATGTGTTAGAAAAACATGGAATGCCACAAGAATTTAAGTGAATATTGAAACAAAAAACCTTGCATTGTGAAAGTAGGATGTATACTTAAGATCTTTCAAAGAAAAATAATTGCACAAGAATTGTTGGAAATAAAAGACAAAAACAGAATTGGATAGGAGTTATTTTTCCAAAAAATATAGTTGTTTTCATATTGTTGATCATTCTAGTTTACATAGTTTATGCAACTACTTGTTTAGTCAAACCACTAGGAAAGTCTTGGGGTTTTGGCCAAACTACCATAAAGTTTTATATGGATTTAAATTCTCGTAACTCTTAAAATTAGCCCATATCACTAGAGACTCCTACAAGATCATGCTGATGCTAAAATGTGTGCAATTTTGTCTTAGTTTAGTAGTGTAGCTATTTGTAAAACATTGATTATTTCCTCTTCAATTTTTAGGATGTAGGTGATGCTCTAAAGGATGGCAATTCCCTATACATTACATAGGGTAGATGTAATTAAATATCTTGGCTCAAAGCCCCCCTTAGACAATCTTACCCTACTTGAGAGGAGGTTCCTCGAAATACCAAATAACTACAACAAAGAATGTCATTATTCAAAATTAGGTGATTCATGAGGGGGTCACATGCTAGAATTCAAATTCCAATACTTTAAGATTTCCCCAAGAGGGAGAAGAGTGGACTATGATGCTGCATTAATGTGCTGCTAGAGTAGCGTTTTAATTTAATCATGTTGGTTAAATTACCTTTATTCCTCTCTTAAGATTTCACTTTAGTTTGCATTTTGTGACATTTAATAATTATATTAATTATTAAATGTCTACCTATTAGGGTTTCTTTTAGGGATGCACAATATCCTTTTATAAGGATTCATCATTGTAATTTATCTCTCTGATGAATACATTTTTCAGCTTTCGTGAGCACCCTTGCTTGTTTGTTCCATCTCTTCTTTCCGTGACAAA